>WKLE02004997.1:0-10170 GCA_014885115.2 Asterionellopsis glacialis | reverse complement strand
TTGTACGTCCTCATGTACCCGTGCGGAAAAATGAATTTTTTCTATATACGAGACCGGAAAAACGCCCTGAACTTGGTATCTAGTACTGTTGCCTCGTGACAGAGTCAGATATAATGCGGGTTTGTTGCGAGCAATGTTTCGTCCCGGAAGATGATTCGTCGTAGTCAAAGAATATCGAGATGGACTTCCCCTGACGGTGCTGTCTATCTCGAAAGACGACACAGAGATTAAATCAAGCACCTCAAGAAGCAAAACTTCGAGTTGTAAAATTCCATCATGTGTGGGCGAACAGCACAGACAAACCATGCCGTGTTGGCAGCGGCTTCGGCTCTTGCTTCATCGTCATCAGGAAGCAGAGGTAGTGGCGTTGGTGCGGGTGTTGGTGCTGGTGCTGGTGAACGTGCTGGTGAACACGCACTATCTTGTAGCTCTGGTTGTATGAATTCAGAGACCGTCGGTAGCACCTCAAAAGCTGATAATTTTAATTTAGCTCCTGGAATGGATGCTCAAATATTCTTGATGAATAAGAATAATGATGATAATAATATTAATAAAGGTGGTGGTATAGAAGATATTTCAATACATCGTAAAATTTGGGGATTAGTGCCTAGGAATGGGACGATGAAAAATCCATTACCAACAGGCATGTCACAACATTTTTCTAATTTAATGTTCAATGCAAGGTCAGATACACTGTTTGAGAAATCAACATTCCAAGCTTTAGTTGCCAAGGGAAGAACATGTCTTGTTGCAGTAGATGGATTCTTTGAATGGAAAGCTCCTCAAACCAAAGGGAAGAAGCAACCATACTTTGTTTATCGAAAGAAGCCACCATCCACTACTACTGACAACAACCATAGTGGAAAAGAAGAACGTTCCTATTTACTATTAGCAGGACTGTGGACATCTACGAAGACTGGTCGTTTGGATGATCCCTTGTTGGATACATTTACAATTATAACAACTGCATCGTGCCCAGGCTTGAATTGGCTTCATGATCGACAACCACTCTTTGTATGGGATGAAGAAGTAGGTAAGCAGTGGCTTCGACAACCAACAATACAACTTCTTCGCAAAATGGAAGATGCTGCAGAAAACACTCCATCCGAATGTCTTGACTGGCATGCTGTAACAACAAATATGAGCAAAACATCTTATCGAAAAGAGGATTCTATCAAGGCGCTTCCACCACACGTTACAATAAAATCATTTTTCACAGCGGGTACGACAACGACCGCTATTTCATTTCCGAAGAAAACTTCTTCTTCCTCTGCTAGCAATTCCGTTACGGCATCGTTGAGCGTCAAGGCAATCTCGCAGAAAAAGAAGCGTCCAGCTACAAGTGCGTCAAAGCCTTTTCCAGTTACCAAAAAAACAAAAGTCCATCCGTCTCCAAAAAAGAAGGGATCTATCAGCTCATTCTTTTCACCCAAAAAAGGTTGAAGAATGCGGCAATTTTTTGAAGCTATGCAGACACAACGTTTGTTGATTACTTGAAAAAGGAGCCTCGTGCATTGTGATCGGGGCTTACACCTGTGTATTTTGGTGAGGGAGAGGTTTGTAAGTAATCAATCCACACCCTTTACTAGAGTACTGTACATCGGAACGGCAAGTGGGACTTTGAACTGGGGTACATCCATGCATCACACAGTTCTTTTTAGAAATAAAAATTGGAAGCATTAGCGTGCTTCATTATGCAAATGACTCCACCAATAGGCATTCGGTAACAAAGACGTATGATGACGAAAGATTCATGTCTTCTGTAAATCCACTATCACAGTTTACAAGTATAACATACAATAATAAACTAGCAACTATTATTTATTAGTATGCTTAAGAGACAGTGAGAGTACACCCTACAGTCAAGTGATCCAAGCCTGCTTAAATGCAAATCAAAGACACATAGCTTGCATTCTGGTCTTGCCAAAAAGCACTGTTGGCATTGATTACACTCAACGCTTTTGGCCAGCTACAAACTGTTGCAATATGTCCTTTGAGTATTTAAGACGCTTGGCTATTTCAGGACTTGCTACAATAAGTCCTTCGTCGAGAATGTATGTTGACCTTTGCCGTTGTTTGTCTACGTATGTGATGAAGCGTTCATCGCTTGTCAAGAGAATCTCCGTTTGATCGTAAAACACTATTTGAATTGTGTGATTACTTAAACGAAAGACAATTGCGTGCTTTGTGCGCACCCATTTTTTCAAGTATACAAGTGGCGCTAAGGGGTCTGAGCATAGCTCTTCCAAGCAAACAAGATCTTCAGAACCATCTTCTACCGCACGTTTTTGCTGTTCAAGAAGATAGTTTCGGAAATGTTTCAATAGCGTAACCTTTTTCTGTAGATTTTCTGGAAAGGCAGAAAGTGTGTGGGTTTCAAGTGTGGGTTCTGGACGCCTTCCTTCTCCAGATTCAGAAGTAGCCTTCCTACGCTCGATATATTGGAACATATCTCCATCAGATTCAAGCACTGCCTTGGTTGAGTCATTGAAATAAACTCCTGAACTCCCATCGTTCAGTAGAAATCCAAGCCCATATTTGCTTGTGTAGTCTACATATCTTGTTACCCAGAAATTAGCTTTCCCCAATGATGCAGGCCTCATTTTCGGATCGTACTGATTGTTCTCCTTGAGTGCATCCCCCTTAGCCATAACATGAATGATATTGTCAAGGATTGAGCGCACAATTTGCATGTCTTGATCTCCTGAACTTGGGGAGAGTGGACTTGACTCTGTGGGAGTGGTTGATTCTTTCTCACCCAGGATGTCCTTTACCGACAACGAAGCCGTTCTAGCTGTTAATTGCTCAACCGCATGAAGAACATCCTTCCCTGAAGGCATTTGTTGTAGTTTCTGGTTAGAATTGGTTTCGTCGAAAATTTTGAATCCAGCTGATGAGGGCCTGCTGCCGCATGCTGCCGAAGCCACAGCACATGCACTACTAACAATCGGACCGCAATCTGCTCTTCTTTCTGCACTAGGCTTGCTCGGTCTATTTCGCTCGGCATCTCGATCCAATCCATCGGCGTTCGGGTCCTTTTTAGTGAAGGGTTGTCTTCGTGATGATAAATGAGATGTGGAAGATTTGTCCTTTGATGACCGGTACCCAGATACATTTTCAGCGTCATTCAATTCCACCACGTACAAGTTTCCGTCCCTATCTTCGCGCCATTCAGGAGCAACACGTACTGCCGTTGAAGGGAGAGAATCTGGGATCTTAAAGGAGTTGTTAGTCAAAAAATCATGTTCCATGATTTCATCAAGAGTTGGCCTGTGATAGAAGTGAAAATAAACCAAGAAAGTGAGCATTGTATTCAACCGAAATCATATCCGAAGAAAATCAATCCTTTAAAAGGGATCTTACCTCTTGTGCGGTTTGGATTGCAACATTGAGGTGATGAGATCACGTGCGTGATCTGACATCTGAATATTGCTGGGAAAGCTGTATTCATTAGCAATGATTCGTTGGTAAGTTGCCTTTACGTCTTTAGCTTCGTACGGCGGTTTACCAACAAGTACAGTGTAGAGAATTACTCCCATAGACCAAATATCAACTTCAAAAGAATGCCCACGTGTTTCTTTACTGCCTTGAATCACTTCAGGTGCAATATAATTTGGGGTACCACAGATAGTTTTTCTCTTTTCCTCCAGATCAGATAATCTGGTAGCAAGACCAAGATCACCAACTTTGATGTTGAGATCCTTGTCAAGAAACAAGTTTCCAAGCTTCAAGTCGCGATGAATTACACGATCATTATGCATATAACTTACAGCAACTGTGAGCTGCTGCAGAAAGAAAGCTGCTTCCGGCTCGGTGAGTCTCTTTCGTCGTTTTATCAATTCATTCATACTCTGATTATGGCAAAGTTCTAAAAGGATATAACAGTTTGTTTTATCTTCAAAAAAGTGTTTGTATTCGCAGATATTTCTATGCTTGAGTGTGCGGTGAATTTTAATTTCAGCTTGAAGCTAAGTATGGGAACAGAAAATTGAAAGGCGGTTGAAAACAATAAATGATGTGAGAGACCAGAAGACCAAAAGATTTTAAAATGTCTGCAACTGTGGAATATCAATAGAGCGAGTTTGTCACTGACCTTCTGCTTTGCACGAGGCTTGACTAGATTTGACTTTGGCACAATTTTGATTGCGTATGATTTGTTAGTGTCAAGAGCTGTGCAGTGATAGACTTTAGCAAAACCACCTCTTCCGAGCAAACGACCACGCATATAGCGATGAACTGTGTATCCTTCTCCGTTGAGCTTTCTTCGTTTTTCTTCAATTTCTACTGGGTCATCGTTGTCTCTGGACTTTTGAGAAGAAATGCTTTGAGCAAGCGACATCTTGGATGAGTGCCTATCCCCGGGTTTGGGGATCGGTGCTGATTCTGTACGAGACAAGCTATGTCTTCTTTGACTGTTGCCGTTTCCGTTGGTTGACGAACGAGGGATTTGATTCAAAGCAGGTGCTCCTGTACTCGCACGAGTGCTGGAATTCAAATGTTCGTTGCTATTGTTACTGGACATGGGACCCTTAGAATAGGACGAGAGACGTTTGTTGTTCTCGTTCCCCGAGGCCTCCAGGGTAGACAGTCTGATCCCAGAGCTCGCATTCCCATCTTTCGAAACATAGTCTCTATCGGTGGACGAACCTCCAGCTGATATTGTATTAGGATTACGATTTTGCAATGGAATGCGGCTCGATGAACTCACTCGCGCCATTTTCCAGAATTCCTGAGGATCTGATGTTTCAGTTAACGTCCAAAATATCCTCTGTTACAACTTCTATCCGATCCTTTCGAAACTGACTTCAACTAAACCTCTACTTATGAATCTAATTCTCCTGAGAAATACAAAACAATCAACACTAATGAGCAATGTTACTGAAGTCTAGTTTCTATTATCGTCTCGTCTTCTATAGCGGCTTCGAAGAGAAGATGAACCTGCTTCTTGACAATCACTTGTGCAGTAAGACCCGTTGGGTTTTTCCAGGATAGTTATATGCACGGTTTCTCCCTTTTCAGATTTTGGTGCGAGTTCCACCCAATCACAGTACAATCACGTAGAATCTACTATTACAGACAGATTTCAAAAAAAACGGTTAAACGGTAAAGCCGAGATAAAGATTGTAACGAATATGTGCCGTATACTTTTGAATATTGGGGCAATAGGAACAGGGTTTAAAGGATCGGCTGACGCGGTTATTATGAGAATTTGAAATGATGACAAACTCATAAAATCCGATATCCGCGCATGTGTATGAAATCACAAGACCTACCTTGACTCATACACATGCAACAATACAAGCTCCCCCCTTTAAAAGTCCGCCATGAAAACAGGCGGGAAGATTTGATTCCTTTTCATGTGTGAGATGGTCAGATGGTCTCACACGGGACACAGTTTCTAACTTTTTCAAAAAAAAGGGGATACACATAATACGTCGATCAAAGGCAAAAAAGGTACCAGGTGCCTTCAGACCTGCAGTGCCATACAGTAGGACTAATACCTTGTACCTGGTAGGTCCTAAATGTACTCGTACAGGTATTAATAACGGTACCAATAATTAAAAACTAAGGTTCCTGCCGCACCATGTAGGACACAGTACACATCACGTGTGGAACAAAAGTAAAAAAAGGTACAGGTACATTCAGACCTGCAGCGCCATACCTGTACCTCAGTTGTAGGACTACAATATACCTGTATTATATATAAAGGTACCAATAATTAAACGAATGTTTCTTCAGATCTACCTGCATGTAGAGCTGCTAGCAGGTACAGTACCAAAAGGCAGGTACAATCAATTTAAAAATCGAACACAAGCAAAATAGATAAAATCAGCATATCCCTTTTTCAAAAATAAATCTTCAGCTCCTCCAATAACAATACTTCTCAAAAAATAGTACGTAATTTATTTACTCTGTATAATGAATGACTGATTGCAACTTGATTTCGCTCGGTTACTCAAATATCATAGAAGAGTGATATCGTGTCAAACTGTTGCGTGACATCGTACCAGGTAAACCCTCTAAAATACAGTATGTCAATAATATTATAAAACTTTCCCTCCTAAATTTTAAAAGTCTAGCTTTCGATCAGAGAAGATCCAAAAATCTATTGATCTCCTCATCATTCGCCTCCACCACCTCCTGCTGCTGCCTCTTGCTCTCTTCGTTTCGCTAATTTCTTCAAGGCATCATCATAAATTCTTCGTATGACATCTGTTTCTCGAATAGCAAGTGATTCAGGTGCTCTTTCAATAACTTGCTCATATCGTTTACTCATGTAATATGCCTTGACTAAATTCTCCAAATATTTAACGTAATCATCCTTGTCGGTGCCTCCCTTCTTCGCTCTGATATTGTTAGCACATCGCTCTAGGAAGGGAACACTAGTTTCCCAATTACCAGCGACTGCTTCAATTTCACCCATGTTGCAGAATGGTTTTTCAGACTCAGGATTACGTTTTGATCCCATATCTAACGCCTTTTTGTAAAATTCCCGTGCTTCTTCGATACGATTTTGTTTACTCAAAAGATACCCCTTGGAACTGAAAATTTCAAAGTCAAATGATTTAGGCCATTTTCGGCCTTCTACAATAGCAACACCCTTGTCAAGTATTTCATGTGCCGTTTCAAAACCATTTTCAACACCCGAAAAGGCTGTTGCTTTGGCAAGAACAATCATGTTACCTATATCATCAGGTAGCATTTCATACTTTTCCTGGGAAATTTTCATTGCCTCTTGATATTCACCAGCATCATTCAGTAATCGAGTATACATTGTACTAATCTTGACATTATCTGGGTGTGTTTTGAAATCAGCCTTCCACAAGGCTGTATCATTTTCCCAATTCTTATTACGTTCTATGATAACTTTGCTATAATATGCCAAAACAACACCAAAAACTGGAAGTAGTGACATGAACTTGGTATTCCTTGATTTTTCTCTAGTGGAAGAAGAAATGGCATCGTTCTCAGGAGTATCATCACCCTTTCCGTATTTGGTGTCGGTAACAAAATATTCCACAACAAGTCCAACAATCATCCCATAACCAAGTGAGGGGACATACAGTAAACGTTCAGCAAGGACTGTACCAAGTGCAAGGATATGTGATGCAGGGATTAAGGGAGCAACAATCCATGCAAGTGCAATCAAAAGTCGTGAATCTGATTTTTCACGTGCATCCATGAGACCTTTGAGAATCAGTCCCAATAAACCAATCATCCATACTGCAGTCCATACATTACGAATATCATCAAGACCTTCCACCATGGGAATGACGTTATATCCATAATCACAGCAAAAATTCATTGGATATAAAAGTTTCCATGTATATGTTGCTTGGATATGAAGTGCTGTCAAAATAAACGATAGTTTACTGTCTGTAAACAATAGCGGATTGTCCTTGAATTGTGGTTTCACACCTAATCCTTCACCATTGATAATAACACGCATACTCATATAGCCAACACCTGTGGCTGCAAGCATAATAAAACGCGCAATAGATGGTCCAAGTTCTTTCCAATCGATACCATGGTTGTTACCACCCTTTTTCCCTTTATTATTTATAGAAGTCGTCATGGGTAACCAAATGGCACCAATTTCATGTGCACCGCAAATACCAAGTACCATGAGACACGGTTCCTTGGCTAAGGCTGATGTAAAACCAAGGATCATTGCAATTATCACAAAGATAAAGGATTGGTTGTTAGTATTCGTCATACTTTTCCTATGAAAGTAAAATGCAAGAAATGCCAATATAGCACCAATACTTTCCGCACGTCCAACAGTATTCGTTACAGCCTCGGTATGGATCGGGTGGAATGTGAATAACAATGATGATACAATCAAATATGAGAAGGATGATCCATTTTGTAGAGATGATAATGTAAAGACTGCGATGAAGGCCGTGATGGCATTCAATACATTATTCCATACATGGAAGGCAGATGGATTTAACCCATGAAATGTATGGTTAATCCGAAAGCTTAGCACTGTTAGGGGACGCCATGATTTGTTAGATCCTGCCAAAGCAAGTGTTTGTCCCCAAAAATCATTCTTTAATAAATCACCAACAGGTGTTGTCCCTCGTGTGTCTGGGTTGTACACAATTGCAGCATAATCATCGTAGGCAAAGTCATTTGAATGTGTATTCCAATACAAGCCAAGTGAAAGTAGAGCACAAAGTATAGCAAGATGCAAAGGATTGTTCAAAAAGCCTTTTTTTTCGCATCCTTTCTCCAATTGTTGCTCATTTTCTCGTAACACATCGTCAAAGGATTGTCCATTGGTGTCGTTTGTTTGTTGCTTGTTCTTTCCGGGCTTTTCACGACGTTTCGGTTGTTTCTTTGATTTTGCCATGTTGCCCCACAGACCCGAGACCTTTGAAAATGAAGACTTCTCTTTCTATCAAACAACCACTCACTTGTACTCTAGAGAGTGTTGTGACAAGATAGTCAGTAACACAGAAGAAGCGAATTCAAAGGTGATCGTGATGATGGTCAATGTGGAGGGTGTTGGTACTGTATCTTGTTTTTGAGATGTTTTTGGCGATTCTAAATTCTCTAAAAAAATACTTATGGTTCCAGCACTCGTAGAATGCTACGTAAATTACATACAAAAAGGATACTTTTGGGGGTGACTCCAAGTTGTTGACTTTCCCACTCCTTGTGGAGTGCTCAGGAAAGAGGAGCAAAATCTTGTCTCTTTTGGCGGTCGATCACCAAGAAAGAAACAAAAGGAAATGAACCCCCGCGCCTCAACCTTGCTGTCACGATCTTGTCAACTGCGCCTCACCATTCTGTCGACTAATCTGATTCCATCGATACCTCACACCCAACATTAGATATCAAAAAGATCATCTCAAATAGAGGATCTTCAAGAAATCCCTCTCTAGAGTTACAGGAGTTAGTAGAGATTTTCAAACTTTTGTGTCAACCAAACTTTTTGCTGTGTTTCTTTCCGCATACAGCATTTCTGAATTGTAGATATGAGCCAACAACATAACGATATTCGTAAAGAATTAGATCATTTATTTGCTGTTGATGCAGGAACATCACTATTCTTTGGCACTATTGCTATTTTATCGTAAGTTTCCATGTCATTAAACCACTGACATTCTTTTGGGGGGCGTCGCGGGAGTTGAGGTAAAGAACTCATTTATGCCTAATTGAAATTACTTGTATTCATTGCTATTGTGTGTGTTCTGAATCTAGAGAGCATTATCAAATTGTTGATTACAGTATCTTGTCGCCTTTTCTAAACCGTTGATCGTGTTACTCTCTGCTTTTCAAAAAAAAAACATCTTTTTGTTCTCCCCTAGACCACATGGTTTGTTAACAAAATTAAGTGGTGGAGAATATAACCATGGTGCACATGAAGCTTTGCGGTAAGTTCAAAGTAAAAGTAAAGTCTAAAGAAGGAAGAGAGATTGGACTGTCTTTGTGGCCTCCGCTCCCGCTCCTGATTTTTTTGTTTATGTTTTGTTTGTGGTTTTTAAAAGTCCTTCATCACTTATGTATCTATATCTTCTTTTTCTCTCTGATTGTATCATGAATGAATGCATATTAAACTTTCTCTACTCGTGCTCTCATATGAACATAGTCTTTATGGGTGCTTACGATTGGCATGTGGTTGGATAGTATGGAATATTCGCAATGTGGATGATGGACGATTTCGTAAAAAGGTTTGTGAGGCCTTGTGCTTTTGTTACCTATTACAAGCCTTGTCCGTCATACGTGCACAATTTACAGATCGGCATACATGGTTTAATTGGGCATCCATCTTTATGTTAATTACATTAGCTGCCGCATACGGATCATTTAGATTTCGAAAAGGTGGGAATTTAATTAAAATATATGAATTACCATCAGCGTCATCGTTACAATGATGTTGTGTAAGTGGTGATTGCATTTTCGAAACGAGGACTAGTGGTTTATCTAGCGTTATTGCTTTGTTGAAAATGAACTTGAACATTAATATAAGATTAGTTGACTATAATGAGAGGAAAAATCATGAACGCCACGGCTGCAAAAGTATCGAATGTTCATCACATAAATTAGAAGCAAAATGTACAACAAAAGAAAGATAGCTTGCGGTGCCTTTTTTGAAAATTAAGAATCAAATGAAATCTACCTCTGATCTGGTGGCTCGACGATGTTCTCGTTCTTTCAAAG
>WKLE02004995.1:0-36679 GCA_014885115.2 Asterionellopsis glacialis | reverse complement strand
AAATCCTTGGTCATAAGACATTATTAGATATGCATTGTTAATTCTAGACAAGATTTATCAATTGAAGGTGAATATTCACATGTTACATTATCTGGTGATGGCACTACAGTTGCTGTTGAAGTTCTTTTTCCATACTCCTCTGATATGAATATGTTTGAATCAAATCAAGAACAAGTCTATCAATTATCTACCACTGATGACAACAGCAATAAGGATGATAATGGTTGGGTGCAGTTAGGAGATACACTTCTAGGTGATACTGGCTTCAATAGAGCTACTTCACTTTCACTTTCTCATAACGGTACTATTTTAGCTATTAGGGCACCAGGGTATAACGCAGAAAGTGATGTATGGACAGAAGATTATGGTAAGGTTAGAGTGTATACATTTAAAGCACGTATAATTGGTACCGCCGGTTCATCTTCGTGGATACCAAATGGACAAGTATTGTTTGGTGAGAGTAGTTTTGATTGGTTTGGATCATCTGTTTCTCTTTCTGGTGATGGGTCGACCTTGGCTGTAGGTCGAGCTGGTAAAGGTCAAGTCTTTCGGAAAAATTAACTCACCTTTTATGAATGGGAGCAACAAGGATAATTTTGAAAGATATATTTGACGATGCTCGAGTATCAGTTTTATTATCCAATGATGACAAGGTACTACCTCTAGGTTGTCCTAATGGAAGTATAAAAGTATTTCAGTTCGTCAACAACAATAATGAGTGGAAACAATATGGACAAATTTTGTTTGGTGATGACTCAATTTCCCTTTCCGATAACGGTAGCATACTGGTCATTGGTGCTAGCTACGATGACAACAATGTTGTGAGAGTTGTTCAGATTGAAGAGGACTCCTAAGAGCATCAATAAGAAGAAACTAATGTGGAGAACATGTCATGGCGAGAGAAACCTAAAATACGAGACTGAAAATCAATATGCCTTCAATAAAATCATGGTCTTAAAAATTGTTACTAATCTGAAAATTTGATTTTCCACCTACTTCCTGTCCAGATATCAACCAAATGACAACACCTTTTCTCTTTTCTTGCCTACAACCTTGATTTTTATGGCCATACAACATATAACTTTAACAAATTTAATACATACATATTTCGTGAGGTATCAAACTTGGGGATTCAGACCTCTTCATGACTGATTCATTATTTGTAGATCTGAACAGTTCAGATCTCCAGCTAAATACAGTTAACAATCAACACTGCACCTTTCAACCAAATTTAACCCCCGCCACCGCATCCTCCGCCACCGCATCCTCCGCCACCGCATCCTCCGCCACCGCATCCTCCTCCACCACATCCTCCCCCACCGCACTATGACAAAACATTTATTTACATGATTAGATTGCGTGAGAAATGGAACCAGATTATTTATGCAAAAATATAAAATTGTCTCAATAATATGGATTCTGTTGTCAACACTTACCGCTCCTGCTCCTCCACAACCTCCGCCACCACAATCATTGATAATTGCTCCACATCCACCACCAGCGTCAAAATACAGGGCTGGAAAAATCCAGTCACCATTGTTATTATAAAACTGATTGGAGATTTCTCGTTTAGCGGGGTCCTTGGTGATCGATTCTGGTAATCCTTCCATGCCAGTTGGACGCACAGCTCTAGATTTTGCCCAGATAATTTGTCTAATTGTGTGCATTTCATCCAATTCTCCCCTTAATCTTTCTTTCTTTTGTCGCATATGTGGGTCAATGAATGCACAACAGGATGCACAGTTATATTCACTTTCCTTTGACCTAATTTTCTTGTCAATTCTATTTATCATAATAACATAAGATTCTTTAGTATTAAGATGGTAATACCCAGTACCCTTCGGACCGCTACCAAAAACATAATTGTCTCGTTGCGGGTTTGAAACCTCTCCCCTCTTCCTACTGCGTGCCGCAGCAGCGATGAAGGCTTTACAATTATCAGACGTTGTTCCATCCACACTTAACCATTCACTTGCTGCCGCTAGGTCAACTGATCCTGTAGATGATGCACCCATCATGGGTCCATCGTAGGATGCAATATGAATGGACTGTAAACTCCACTTTGTGTCAAAAAAAGCTTCGGGAGGTTCCCCGCGATACATTCCTCCAGGAACAGCATACTTGGTCCCATACATTTCATACCACAACTTTTCTGTAGCACGGTATGAAACATCAAGTGTAGATCCTTCTGAACGATCATTTAGGGAATCATCATGATGGAGTGTCCGACCAATAATCGAACGACAATCAGCATTGTAGTTTGACAACGATGACAGCATGTGCGTATGCCACATCAGATCAATCTGGTACGTTGGAACGATGATTTGTCGTTGGCCTTCTGGAGTTGACCGAATTTTAAGAAATTTGTAGTAATTTTGAACACCATCATAAAGGAAGGCTTTATCATCAAATCGAGATTGGGTTACTTGCCAAAGAAAACCTTGTTGGCGCTCGGTTGACCCCACAAGATCGAAACCACAAAGGATCCTATACTTTTCATTCATATCATTGGATGATACAACTTTTTCTTCGGATTGGAGGGATACAAAGAAAGGTTCGTTGGGGTAAAATTCCTCCCATTGTTTCCTAGCTTCCATAGCTGCGGGAGACAACTCTGTGAGAGGCTGCGCCTCGTATTGTAAAGAAAATGGTGGATCTGCCTCAAATGCCTCCTCATTGAATGTTTCTCTAATGTACTCCTCGTATTTGTACGGTGCCAAACGATGGCAATGCCACAACCATGCAATGTCAGGAGGAGGAATCAATCCAGAAGTAGTTTCGTTCGAATGAGTTTTTGCGTCTTTGGTGTATTTGGCCACGAGAGGAAGCCACAAGTCACAGTATCTTCGAAGTGAATCATTTGTCGGCCGTTTTAACGAAGTTCCAAAGGCGTGGAGGGCGCGAAGGAAAAGAACATGTAAAAGAGAATCATCGACAAGATCGCACGTGAAGCAATTCTCAATATCGTCCTGTAATGCAAACTCAGTACTTGTTGTCATGGTTCTCTAGATATCTTTTGTGCGATTTGTTCTGAAGACTGGAACATTCGTATTCTTTGTCAGATAAATGTTTATCAGAGTGTTCTTGTCAAAGGATCTTGCCATGTAGGAAAAAACAAGGATAGAATCTTCTGATTCTGACTGTACGACAACGTTCGTAGAAGAGACATAAAAACAAATTTGGTCTTGTGAGTCCCGGTTAGGATATGTACTGGAACGGTCTCCCTTACGTGGACCTACCTTTACCTGGTACATATTTTCTAAGGGCTTCCTGGTATTAAACACGGGTCTTGTCAGTCCCAAATTTTGAATTATTTGTCAATCGTTGTGGGATGGGGCATGTTTCCGGGGGTTTGTGAATCCCGGTAGTCTGAGTCGCGGATAACTGTCGCGGATCATGCTTTACAGGTATCCATATCCCAAACCATCTTGGGGATGGGTGCGTGATAATGATGGGTACGTCCTAGGACCTACATAGTAAAACTAGGACTTAGTGCAAGTACCATGTATGTACTGAACAGAAATCCCTGTTACTGAAAGAGCGGCTTGGGTGCTAAATCTGGTTAGTCCTGGATGGATTTTCCAAATTATGAATTTTGGGGAAGAATCTAGAAGAATCTATTGTGCATAACTGACTGCACGAAAAAGTAAACTATTAGGGCACTCAGTAGGATGCGTCAAACTGTTGTCAATCCTACATGGAGTGATTTTCCCCCACTTTTGCTCTGACATGCGCTAAAGTATTTGATCTCAAATTAGTTTAACTAACTAATAAATATCAGTGTGTATTTAGAACATCTGTTTTCACCATTCTGATTCTCGATAATCCTTCAAGAATTTACCATAATCCTTTTTAATTTCTTTTCCTCCATTGACACCAACAAAGACTGGGTCTAAGATTCTTGCAGCAGCGTCAATTTCATCTATGGGTGTCTGGAACAAATTAGTCTTTGCAATTTTGCTTGCTTTCTCTAGTGGGTTTTCATCGTTGATCCATCCAGTGTCTACTGAATTCATATAAATTCGATTTTTCTTTGCGAGATCTTCAGCTGATGTCCGTGTGAGCATGTTGAGAGCAGCCTTGGCCATGTTGGTGTGTGGGTGATTGGGCATTTTGTATCTGTAGAATTTGCCCTCCATGGCAGAAACGTTGATGACGTAACGGTCCCGACGGTCATCTGTGTGAGGGGTAGTCATGAGTGGTTTCAACCTCGAATTCAGAACAAAGGGGGCAATAGCATTCACAAACATACACTCCATGATTTCAGGTGTCGACACCTCTTCCATCTTGAGTAGCCAAGAATTGGTTTGTCTCAAATCAAGTTGTTGCCCATTCACATCCGAAACACCTGGTGGCAAAATAGAATCTGCGACACCTACATCCTCTGGTAAAATAACCATTTGTGACATGGCAGCAGAGTGAGAGATACCTGTAGTTTCAAATGGTACTGTTTGGTGAGCATCATCACTGGTGGACACTGCAAGTTGAGATGAAGTTTTGCTGGAAGTGTTTACTCTGCCATCAGTCACTTCAGCCATGTTCTCTCCGTTTGTTGTAGCGCCACTTTCTTCCTCATTATTATCGGATGTAAAATCCATTCCCATTTGCAGTAACGGTACATTATTTCCATCTTTGGTATCATCTTCAATATGCATAGTTGTTGATGATGGAGTGCCTTGAGGATGGGCAGTATGTTCTACCACAAGTCTTCGTCGGACCCGTTCAAATGCAGTACAACCCCCAAGAATAGATTTATGATCCTCTCCACCGGTTTCCCATAATGTCTGCTCCTTTTTCATGATTGGCACATAATACCCCCTCGGCCGACGAACTGTCTGACAAGCATTGTTAATTAAAATATCTATACCATTGGGGAATCTCATTTTGAGGAATCTTGTAAATGCTTCTAATCCTGTCACATCTCGAAGGTCAAGTCCGTACACTTCCAGACGGTCCTTCCAAGCCTCAAAATCGTCTTCTTGAAGATAGGTGGATACTGCTGAATTGGGGAATCGAGTTGTTGCGACTACTGTAGCTCCTGCTCGAAGTAATTTGAGACATGTTTGGTATCCAATTTTGACACGAGATCCTGTCACAACCGCCACCATACCCGAACAATCGGCTGTTTGATGACGTTTTTCCCAATTCAACGGAGCACATTTGGGACACATTTGATCATAAAAATGATGAAGTTCACGGAATCGTACCTTGCATACATAACAGGATCTCATTTTAGGTAATTTGATTTGTTCCTGTTGTTCTCCATTATTATTTTGTTCTTGTTTCTGGTCATTGTCATTATTATTAGCATTATCATCATCGTTTACCGTTTCTACTGCAATTCCATTTTCCAACAAGAGTGAATTTGTGGTTGTTGTATCGACATACCCATCCGGAACCATGACATTCATTAATTTTTGCAGTTCTTCTTCTTTGGCATCTTCCTTGAGTTGTCGTAACCGTTCTACACGACCTCTCCGTAACGCTGTTTCGGCAACATATTTTTTTTGTTGATGCCGTTCCGCTTGTTTTTGTCGTTTAAGGGACCGTTCGGCCATGATTTGTTCGTAATGCGCATCTTCGGATTTTCCACCAAACATGATTCGTTTTTGTAATTCAAAGCAGGGTGCCAATGCCTTTCGAAGTGGACGAAGATTGGCTTCTTGATATAATTCTAATCCACTTTTGGGTTCTTCTTCTTCTTGTTGCTCCCCACCATGATTTGTATCATTATCGTTACTACTACTACTACTTGGTTGATTCCTTTTCTTCTTTTGTGGGTTCTTCTTCTTCTTCTTCTTTTTGTGCAGAGATCCAACAGCTTGAAGAACCCGAATTGTAATTTGAAGGTCACGCTCCGTGACACCCTCAAGTTGTGGAACTGGACGATCCGGATCAAATGGAAGTTGTTTTACGTTTGCTGAAGTAGTTTCTTCCTTTTGATCGTTGTTGTTGTTGTTGTTGTTGTTGTTGTTGTCATCACTACTGCTAGCATCATTCGTGGCACCGTTTTCCATTTTACGACGTTTTTCAGGAGGAGATTGCTGATCTTTGTTGTTACTGTCGATTGTTGTATTGTCACTAGTTGTAATGGTACCTGGTGAAGTATCAGCCATGTTACACTCGACTCGTCAGTCGCTTACGCACACAAATGTGGCAGATGAGAAAGTTCTAGACTACTTTGTGATACAAGTTAGTGTGTGTCTCCTGTTTGTCGAACAAAAAGCGGAAAGCGGAAAGCAAGGCTTGTTTTGTTCAGCAAGCACCCATCGCCCAAGACATATCCACCCAAGTTTTTCTCCCTCCAGTTTGCTCTTTTTTTTTTTGTGGTCCTGGAGAAAAACGGTCACAGTACAGACTACAGCATGTGATCATAACTATCTCTAATAAATACATTTTTGAATTTAGTTAAATTAGAGTTAAACATCGCTTCATTCAAAATTTCAGTAGACTAGACACAGATCTATACTACTGTAGCATGATCCAAAATTGAATGCTTCCTCGTATATACTACATACGGTACCATATGTCTAGATAATTTACTTACGTACATACGACATTCACTGTACCACTGACTTCACCGGATAATACTTACTATGTACCATACATGGTATTGTAAGTCTTGCTCATTTTCAACCACTGCCCCCGCCCTCTCTGTGGAAAGCGGCACCCTCTCAACAAGCCCCGAAGCTCCTGGGGTTTCCATCGCTCGCTGCGCAAGCGTTGGAACCAGCCCCCCTACAGAGCCCTCTATTTCCTGTTGTTGATTTGTCCTTCACCCCGCAACAAAGACTTTGGTCTCGAAAGTATTAGACGTCGAGGGTAAAGCAAAGCGACATTCTTTTTCGGCTGTGTTGTTTGCCATAAACAAACAGCTTTCCAGAGGAAAGGTCGAGTCACTGTTTTTCTGCAAAGGGTTGCAATACATCATTGCCGGTAAGATACTCAAGAGTCTTTCATTGTTAGATAAGATCATCTCTATCTCCTTGGCGATGGGGGTATTATGTGGATTCCATGCTGCTTCCGTACAAATTGTACTGAGATCTACGAGATTCATTTTTGTCTTGAATTTTTTTTTGGTTGACATTCTCTCTCTCTCTCTTTGTCGTTGTGTCCATGATGCATTTCTATCTGTCCTGTCAAATGTTTCCCTCACAATTGCATTTTACAAACACTACTCACTTTCTTCTTCAGACAGAAATAGACAGTGCGTTTCTGGAGAAACCGGGATTGAACAGGACTCAGCTTCATAATCAAAATTATCATTCGTGCATTTGATTCAGTGGTGCAGGGGACACTGTGTATCGCCTTTCGAAAGAGTTGTGTGTGTCTGGAACACTTTTCGTGTTAGAAACAATCCTCAATTGATCCCACTTAATAGAGATACGTTGAAGAAAGACATTTTCAGTCTCCATAGATTATTGAACATCATACATAACAACAACAACATCAACATCAACGCAAAACACAAAAACATACACATATACACCTAAACAACAACATGTTTGGACAACCGGCATCCACACCATTTGGGTCACAACCTTCCACGGGGGGAACCACCTTTGGAGGTGGAACATCTACAGCGTTTGGTGGAGGTGCAGCAGCCCCCGCCCCCGCATTCGGTGGTGGTGGCTTTGGTGCTCCTGCTCCTGCCCCATCCACAGGGTTTGGAGGTGGCTTTGGTGCATCGGCACAAACTTCGACTCCATTTGGTGGTGGTGGTGCTACTGGTGGCGGAGGATTCGGTACACCTGCTCCTGCAGCACCCGCTACCGGAGGATTTGGCAGTGGAGGTGGAGGATTTGGACAGAGTGCTGGAACTTCCACATTTGGAGGAGCCGCACCCACATCAACTCCCTTTGGTGCACCAGCTCCTGCCCCCGCTGGAGGAGGTCTGTTTGGAAGTGCTCCTGCTCCAGCCCCCACGGGAGGTGGATTGTTTGGTGGAGGAGCAGCTACGAATACAAGTACTGCAACATCACCCTTTGGAGGTGGGGCCAATACGACAAATACCTTTGGTGGAGCTTCTGGAGGATTCGGTGCAACTGCTTCTGCCGCAACACCAGCATTTGGAGCACCCACACCAGCATTTGGAGCCACTAGTACGACAAGTACCTTTGGAGCACCCGCACCTAGCACAAGTCTATTCGGGGCACCTAGTCCAGCTCCAGCATTTGGAGCCGCGCCAGGTAAGTTTTTAAATGTTTGTGACGCTGTTATTGTTGTAGATCCGTAAGGATTGCTGTAAATTGTTTTCACAACTCACTTTATTCATCTATTAATTTTTTTATCTCTCTTTTATTCTTTATGAAAAATCTACTGTGGTAACAGCACCAGCTACAGGTCTCTTCGGTGCTCCGGCAGGGGGGGCACCTGGAGGTGCAGGTGGGACTAAGGTTGCTCCCTATCAGGTTACGAATCGTACAGATGGTGCTTCCAGTATTTCCTTGCATTCCATCACAGCCATGCAACCGTACGAACAAAAGTCGTTTGAAGAATTAAGATTCGAGGATTATCAGGCGGGCAATAAGGGATCTGGATCGGGTGCAGCAGGAGGAACAGCAGCAGGAGGTTTCGGTGGGTTCGGGGCATCGACTACACCGGCACCTGCTCCAGGAGGATTTGGATTTGGTGCATCGACTACACCGGCACCTGCACCAGGTGGATTTGGAGGATTCGGCGCCCCAGCCCCCGCTCCAGGTGGATTTGGGGCATCCACAACTCCAGCTCCAGCAGCTGGAGGATTTTCGTTTGGTGCACCTGCGCCGGCACCTGGTGGTTTCGGATCGCCAGCTCCTGCTCCTGCAGGCGGAGGATTGTTTGGGGCGCCAGCGCCAGCTCCTGCAGGAGGAGGATTGTTCGGAGCACCTGCCCCGGCTCCAGCAGGCGGTGGGTTATTCGGTGCACCCGCTCCAGCCCCCGCAGGCGGAGGACTGTTTGGAGCCCCGGCTCCTGCTCCCGCAGGCGGAGGACTGTTCGGTGCTCCTGCCCCTGCTCCCGCAGGTGGAGGATTGTTTGGAGCACCCGCCCCCGCTCCTGCTGCAGGGGGCCTCTTTGGATCTCCCGCTCCTGCCCCTGCAGGTGGTGGTTTGTTCGGAGCACCTGCTCCAGCTCCCGCTGGAGGAGGATTGTTTGGTGCGCCTGCTCCTGCCCCTGCTGGTGGGGGACTTTTTGGTGCTCCTGCTCCTGCCCCTGCTGGTGGAGGACTTTTTGGTGCTCCTGCTCCAGCACCAGCCTTTGGTGCTCCTGCTCCAGCAGCCGGCGGTGGCTTCTTTGGGGCAGCACCAGCTCCTGCTGGAGGTGGAATATTTGGAGCTGCAGCACCTGCTCCAGTCGGAGGTGGAATCTTTGGAGCGGCTCCTGCCGCACCCGCTGCTGGAGGAGGATTGTTTGGAGCAGCTCCCGCTGCACCCGTTGCCGCAGGAGGCATTCCAGCTGGTGCATCCGTTATTCCGCCCACTGCCGATGCCGTCCTCGCACAAAAACTCGCTGCCGTGGAAAATCAAATGAAGGAAGCAGAAAAACTCGAGGTGTGGAGAGGAAAATCACCTCAGACGTCATCTATTATCCCCCAATCCCTCCCTGAACGTGATGCGCAACTCTCCTCCTACACGGCGTCCTCTATGGGACTTTCACCTTATCGTGCATCACCCCGATCATCGGCTCAGATTCGTCCTCGTGGTTTTAGCAAAGCACAGTCTCCCACGCTAGCTTTAAAAACTCTTGGAAATGGAGGATCACACATGATGTCGCCGGATGCATACGTCGGGTCATCCGTAAAGCGCCTCGTGATCAAACCAGAGTCCTTGGCACCCAAGCCTAGATTAAGACTACAACTTACAGATACGGCTGCCCCCAGTACCAATGGCCATGTCACCGAGGAACCAAAACAAATCACCGCAGGCACACACACAATGGGAGCTGCACATTCGGGTAGTTCGACAAAAGAGAGTACTGCAGAAACAGCAGCATCAGCGCCTTCACCGGTAGAGGAACTGCCACAAAAAGGCCACACAGCTGATGCAAAATCTCCATCACCTGCTGCTCGGGAAGCCAGGACACCCACTAATGGAAGTGGCTATGCATTCTATCAGCAGGTAGTTGGAAAATCACCTGCTGATACTCCCCAGGCGTCCCGCACAGAAGATAAGAAAGCAAACAATTTTGTTCCGATCCTTACTAAGCCTGGCTATGTAGTAACTCCTTCCAT
Organism: Asterionellopsis glacialis; assembly: GCA_014885115.2. Classification (NCBI taxonomy): domain Eukaryota; phylum Bacillariophyta; class Plagiogrammaphyceae; order Rhaphoneidales; family Asterionellopsidaceae; genus Asterionellopsis; species Asterionellopsis glacialis. The sequence continues at coordinate 26,469 of WKLE02004995.1, read as the reverse complement.
CGCAAGCATGTCCAAATTATCTGAAGCTGACCTTGCGACTGTCGAGGGATTCAGGATCGAGCGTGCTGGATTCGGAAGCATAGCTTGGGATGGAAGTGTGGACGTCCGCGGCGCCAACCTTGACGATGTCGTCAGCATCGAAGAAAAAAATGTGGCCGTTTATGATAATATGGAAGCAGATGGAACCAAACCTGCTGTAGGATCAAAACTGAACCGTCCAGCAGTTATCACCATTGAAAATACTTTCCCAAAGCAGGGTCCAAATGCTGATGCGGAAGCGATGACAAAGATGAAGCGGAAATTAGAAAAACACTGCAAGAAACTCGGTGTCGATTTTATCTCTTACGATACTTCGAATGGAGAATGGAAATTCCGAGTTAATCATTTCAGTCGTTATGGCTTTAACGACAGCGATAGCGACGACGAAGAGGAAATGAGAGTTGAACCTGAACAACCCCATTTTGATCAAGGGGAACGTGGTGGACGTTCCCTGATCGCAAAGAAGGACGAGGGTAGGGGAGCTATGACACTCACTCACTTTAGTGGGCCAGATGATGAGAGCATGACATCCGAGAAGACAGAAGATGATGTGGCACTTGTCAGTGACGGAGAACAAAATTACCAAACACATGAGGCAAAGGTGCTGGATGCTGCAGAGGCTGCTTATGCGCTTATGCTTGAGACAGAAATAACCGAACCCATGACTATGGACGAAAGCGATTTTGCTGTTGAACCAGAAAAAGAAGATTTTCCTGATGAAGGAATTTCGTCAAGCTATTACGACGGTTCAAGATATGCAATTTCTCAAGAGGAGTCTCTTCCACCTCGTCCAAAATTTGGCATTTCTGCGAAGATCGCAAATACATGTGGAATTGGCAGTGGTACTTCATCGAGTACGGACTTTGGTCTGCGTATGGGCCGATCGTTCCGTGTTGGATTTATGCCTGATGGGTCATTTTTGCACCTTCATCCTGGATCACAAAACATTGTTGTTAAGAGTCGACCTGTTTTCCAAAATGAGTTGGATAGTAGTATTGAGACTTCGAAACTGGAGACGCACCTCCAACATTCCACCCAGGATGAGGATTCAGCAGCTGAAGGACCCAACTTTTCGTTACCAAAAAGCTTGCAACACAAGACTGGGACCGATTCTTCATCTGCATTGTTGTGCAATGCAATGAATGACTATATTGATGCAATTAAATGCAATGATTCTGCTAGTGTAGACCCCGAGGAGAAACTTCTACTGAAGCGGGCATTTTCTCTACTCATGTGTCTTTACGGCCAAGAAGCTGATAGGAATGATCCTTTTCCAAAGGAAGAAGACGAGCGTAGGATCGCAGCATTTTCTAAATGGTTAAAGGAGTCATGCAAAAACGATGTACAACGAGTTGTTGAAGGTGCCAAGGGGATTAATGATGTATATGGTTCTATTTTTGCAGCACTAAGTGGTGGAGATCTCGTACTTGCTAGTTCTGTCGCCATGGAGCATAGTCACTATCAACTTTCTGCTCTATTAAGTGCAGGTCTGATGGGTCGAGATGATATTCGCGAGCAGGTTCAGAAATGGTATGAAAGTGGGGCTTCAGATCAAATGCCAAGCGGGTTATTACGAATCTATTCGTTATTGAGCGGCAATATGGAACTAGAAGAGACTATGTTCAGGGGAAGTGGTGAATTAGTACCAAAAAAGTCATTGGACTGGAGACGCCAATTGACGATTCGTCAATTTTTCGAAGATACCAATACAGTAAAGAGCGTTTCAGATCTTGTTCGCGATTACGACAACGGGATCTCATCTGGTCTCGTTCCACGTCCGTACCCTCGATATGTAAAAAGTGATTCACAAGTTGAATCTCACGATTTGCAGTGCCTCCTTTATCGCATCCTTCGTGTACATGGAGGACTTGGAGAGGACAAAACTCAGTCGGTAGCTGCAATAGTAGAACCAGCAGGGCATACGTCGTGGATTCATGACTTTTCTGGCGCTTTCCATTTGGCTGCAACTCTATCAGCTATTGGATGCTGCCAACCTCTGACATCTTTTCAGGAGGCTAATCTAATATATGGCTACGCTGCGCAACTGATAAATAATGGACATTGGGAATGGGGAGCCTATGTTTTCCTCTGCTATTTTGATTCCATTTCTCCTGATGAGCTATTGTGGAGGCAAGACCAAGCAAAAAGTATAATTATTCAGCACTACACTGATTCAGACCCATCCTCTGAAAGACGGAGGTCCTTTTTGGAAAACGAAGTTGGCATTCCGGCGGAGTGGTTCGAGGAGGCTCTTGCCATTAGATGTATGAGCAGTGGCGACGTGCACTCCTATGTGAATCATCTTGCAGCATTTGAACCCGAAGAAGCTAGAATAGCTTTCGAGGAGCTATTGCTTCCAAATTTACTTTTCACTGAATTTAGGGAAAGCCTGAAATTATTAGAAGTTTTTGGAACAGAAGGTTTGGCGGCTGCTGTTCTGGATTTTTTCCAACTGTCAGAGGAAGTTCTACGATTATCGCAGGCTGACAAAACAGAGTCCACCAAGAATGTCGCACACTTGCTTGAAAAGGCTACGAACGTCCACACAACTTTGACATCCTACAAAGAAGTTGTGGATGGGACTCCACGAATGTACCCTGGCTTTAAGGCGGTTCCTCGAAGCGCTTTTCTTGCGGAAGCTTTGGCAGGACTTTCTTTCTTGCAGTTACAGTTGAAAGCGCTAGATGCTGGGGTGTCAATTATTGACAAGCAACGTGTACACGAAAATGGAACTGTTATTCTGAAGGTCGCCTCTCAGCTTGCGTATTTAGCAAGCACCGATAAACCTGAAGATAACGTGCCAACATCAAAACTTACCACAATAGCAGGATTGGTTTAATTGGTTACCATAGAACTCGAATACCGTAAATAAAATAAAGTTTAACATTCTGGTATCATGTATAATTGATTTCAATGTTATTTGCAATGCTAATCTTTCAATCCCAAGCGGTACGACTTGAAGGATTCAATACTAATGAATTCTGTTTTCATTTTCCAACCTAACTTTTCCATCTCATTTACAAGGTTGTTGCTTTTCGCATCTACGATTTTGTGAGTTATTGCGATTTCCTCCAACGGGGCCGACGACGCACCATTATGGTTTGCCCGAATAAGATATGCATGGAACATTCCTCGAATCAAATCAATCCCTTCAGCACCTTCTAAGAACACAAGGTGAACCATTCTCCCATCCGTATTTACAATGTACTGCTCATTCAGACAAGCAGATCTGAGCTGACGCAGCTCCTCCGCCCCTCCGGGACAAACAGTCTTCAAGTCTGAGCCAATCTTCACTGTTAAGTGGGCATCATCAGGTTTCACTAGTGGTAAAAAAAATTCTCTTTCAGCAACCTGCGCAGGTGACAAAACTTCCGCATTTCCCTTTTCAAGTGTATCTACATAGTGTACAAGCGCAAGATGCAGGCGGTGCCTATTCAAGTTAACGAGAGGCACAGCCTTAAGGCTGGCATAGTTGCAACCCTGATGGATGGCGCTCAAAACTACAAACCCGAGAGCAAAATTTGGCACAGTCTCCAATACCGGAGATAAGCCAATGCCCAGCGCTGTACCTAACAATGATGCCCCTAAACTTTGTGATCCTGCTTTGGCTGTAACATCAGCTAAATTCCCAGATATAGCTAGAGATTGATGGAGGGCAGCTCGGCTAGCACTAGCTGTCAAAAACCCAATATTTTTACCAATGTTAGCAATGCTAGCAATCGGTAATACCATCACTGATGGCACTAAGGGAGAGAAAATCTCCATCAAAGTTGCAGCATCTAAAGACAGGGCTGCAACCATTCGCCATCGTTTTGGATCTGCATCAAACCTACCACTTCCAGCTCGCCCCATATGGGAGGCGAACCAAACTCCACCCAATTGACCAATGCCATCTTTTAAAACCCAATTCAAAGCTCCTGCCATTACAGATGCCTGCTGAGAAGACCCTACGACACCTACAGCTAAGAGAAGAGTCTGTGTGGATAGTACCATTGCGGCACTGCCACATACTGAGGCACAAAAACACAAGGATGCAAATCTTCTATATCCCGGTGCGACACTGTTCGGATACTCAGCTGGAAGAAAGTGAGCGATGACATCTTCCTCAACGTATCTGGTGATCCTTTCTTTTGTTGAAATGTTATCTTTTCTTTCAATATTCGCATTTTCCTTTTCAATCTTGCTACTAGTCCATGATGCGGAATCTGAGGTGTAAAGCGTTGCATGTTTCCGTTGTCCATCCGTCTTTCGCTTTTCACTAGCCCGAAATTGAACAATTTTTGCTGGTGGAGAAGATGTCAATGCACGATACGTCGAGTTAAGAGCATTTCGATTGTGAGAATGGCACAAAATCCGATGATCAATATGATGGTTGAGAAAGTACTCATTACCAAGAAACTTCCTATAGGAATTAGTCGATACCCGGAGAGCTCGACGCACGATGTTTGGTCGGGAAACCAGCATGGAGTCACGAGATGGATTCGATTTACTTGTCAGTCACACCCTTTGAACGATTTTATTTTAGCTGCTGAGAGGCCTCTAGAGACTGTAACGTAAACTTCCAACTTTCCTATAACATGGTGGATGGCTGCTGCCATATCAGATGACAGAAAAACTATTTACACATCATTTCACTTTTTCGCAATAAGGGGGTGAGAGATAGGATCGAGGATATAAATATGTCTTCTGTACGTAGGATACCTACGTGCTAGTACTAAACGACGACCGACAACGATAGACTTTCAAATCGTCTTAAAACTGGGTGCGTGTTCGTATTATACTTACTAAAAAAATAGATACCGGTGGAGGACTCCTATTTTGATGAGAGTTCATATCAGATACGGCTTTGAGGTTGTTGACTGTCAACAGGTTTTAAAACGAGTTTAGCAGACAACGGAAAGGCCCTTGCAACACACACTTGGTGCGCATTCATCATTGTTGATTCACTAATCCTTAGTATTGAGGCTTCACAAACAAACAAAAACCAAATTCGTCATTATTTGTAACCTTCTGTAAACATATGTAAAAACAAAGAAGCGAAACACAATAATGGTATCTCAACTGACGACTCTTTGTAGGGCAAATCTAGGAATTCTTTCCCAAAAGACATCTTTGTTCAATAGTCTCATTTCGAAACACGGAACAGAACAAGCGCGGCATTTCTACAAGCTCAAATGTCCAATTATAGGGGCTTCTGTGGGACAGCATATCCGACATAGCATGGATCACTTGGAACTTGCAACTATTGTTGCCGCTTCTACTGACATTGCAACTGACGCTCCGGAGCTTCATTATGACCTACGCGTGAGAGGTGGAACATTAGAGCATGATATGGATGAAGCACGAAAAAGGATTGAAAACACCTGCCTTGTGTTGGAAAAATTATCATCCCAAGATGCTGATCTTGTTTTTCAGCCAGTCCAAGCCAATTTTTTTCTGACCGCAGACGAAAGCGATGAGTTTGGTTTAGCCAGCACCATTGGAAGAGAACTTGGCTTTGCTGCCCATCATGCAATACATCATATGGCCATGATTCGAATTGCGGCTCTAAATTCCTGTGGATTATCAGAAAAAGACCTTCCCGGTGACTTTGGGCGAGCACCAAGTACGATTCAACACGATAGAGCGAATTGATATTACTAATATTCTGATATACTTTCTAGAGCCAGAGAAAATTCTTTATTCTTAGTAAAACGCCGCAAAAGTAGCATTTGAAAATTCGCCAAAATTCATCCCTGGTTTCCACCGAGAGCGTAAAGTTCGAACCGTTGCAGGCAAATGCTTCTCAGCCTCTCGACGTTGCGTATCTTCGACAGTTTTACCAGCCACATGTATATCCATGTCGCCAAAAAAATCAGGTTCCATAAAGACAGCAAACGATTCTCTTGTAATGCGAGGTGAAGTAGAAGAGCGAACTCCACGAACTGCATGAGGTGTAGCTTGAAGAACTCCGCCAGTGTGGATCTGAGAAGTCTGGTAAAAGTGCAGGATATATCAATGGAAAAATATTTGTGGTTTAGAATTTTTTTTGAATACAATTGTTGCAAAGAAAAATATCATCTTCACTGTATCAAAATTAGCAAGTGTCCTACTTACCTCCCCAATCTGAAATCCTAAAGATCCTGGTGGCAGTGATGCATGAACGACAGATCCACTGCGAGACTTAATGTATAAACCTGCTTCATTGTCTGGACAATTAACCTGGTTGCCGTCAGCATCTAAAAATATGGCCGGCACAAGCCCAGTTAGGGAACCATGATCATTATGCCAGCCACACCAGTCGCTAAAATCTGTATCTTGGCTAGTGCTTTCTTGCTTTTCATCATTATCATTTGTCAGCGTATCCATGGCAAAATAGTGGAGAAGCCGTGCTTTACAAAATCTTGACTCATTGATGACAGAAAACAATTTATCGGACCGATACGTTTCTCCACACTAAATAGTAAATTATTAGAATGGAAGGAGACACATGACATTAATCTGAGCAAAAATTTTACAATATAAAAGGTAAATCTTCAGGATTTTTTTCGTTCTTACCGTCTTTTTGACGTAGGCATCACATGGTCGAGCTAAAAGTCTACCAACTTGAACGACAAGCTGCCCCAAGTCTTTGAAGGCGGATTCAAACGCTGGTATCGATTCAGTCGGCCAAACATTGGGAGCAAAAAAAGCAGGATTTTCTTCAATAATTTGTTTGTCCACTGTTTGATCTTTTAAGTCTTTCGTGATATCATCCATTAGTGGGTTCGCGTAAAAGGATCCTTTCCCCGTATCAAACTTGTCTCCCTCCACCTTTTCTTTACCATGCGACCACCCAGATTGAAAACCAGATTTGTAATCAATCACTTTTTCTAGATCCGATGTAGGCAAAGTTGCAAGAGTTTGTGCAAGAGGTAAGAGTGTTTGTCGATATTGATCTAGGTCAGGTACATCTGTGACAGCTAGAATTCCTAAACAATCGTCACCACTACCAAATGCTAGTCCAATCTTTTCCAGGACAAGCAATCTGTCCTTTTCCGTAAAAGACGAAGAATGGGTTGTTTCGGCAAATCTTACAAGATCGCTGTACGAAATGGAAACAAGTTGAGATTTTTCCTTGGTTTCAGGCATGATGAACTATACCCCCCCCTCTCTTTTTTTTTATTTTGGACTTTGATGTCAACTCGTCGAGTTTGGGTTTCTATCAAGCTGTGATGCTTGACTCAACTTTTGATAAGTTCAAAAGTACCGTTACACAGACAGCCACCACGGTCCACGGATACAAAAACGAAAAATGATGGGAAACGAGAGTGAAATGAGACAGGTTTTATGTCGTGGATAGATTCCGACTGTCAAGCCACGAAATCAGAGAGTCTGGTTGGAGAAATCTAACGGAAATTTAACCGTTATGTAGCTCATGGCGCGCCATTAAAAATGTAACTCTATTCATAATAAATGAATTAGAATGTTGAATCTTTTTTTCACAGAAGATTGGTGGCATTTCTACGGGAGGTCCTACATGGGAACCAGTAGAAAACCAAGTCGGAATCTGCACCACCTACCTGCCAACCAACTCACAAAACTACTGTATCTCAAGAGAACACCAAGAACGAATGTGTGCTGCAACGAGAAAAAAGAGAAGAAACACCACATTGCATCTTTCTGTTGCAAACGTGTTTTCAATCCTTGTGCGTGTGACTTGCCCCTAGTTACTAGTTCAACATGATCGCTCGTCTATTTCTCTTATGGTCGACCGTATGCAATGCTTTTGTGGCCCAAACGACACATACAGGAACATGGTCAAGGAAAGTAAGTCTTCAAATGGCCTCTTCCTCAGAAACTGACGACAGTGTGGCGGTTGCCGATGGTGGGTTGTCGATTGGTTTTCTTGGTTTTGGAACCATTGCTTCCGCTATTGCTACCGGTTTCAGCGAGCAGAAAAATATTGGAATAAGTTCCATTGCGATATCACAACGATCCTCGGAAAAATCGAGTCTATTTCAAGAAAAGTATCCAAAGCTTACGACCGTTTACGACGATAATCAAGAAATTTTGGACAATTCAGATATCGTTTTTCTGTGTGTTTTACCTAAACATGTGACGGATGTACTGCAATCTCTAACATTCGACAAAGATCGTCATACGTTGGTATCGTTGGTTTCGACTGCAAACTTGGAAACCTTGCGTCAAGATTCAGGTCTTGATCAAGATAAAGTGTCGAAAATGATTTGCCTCCCTTCCGTAGCCAAACTCCAAGGTGTATGCCTCCATTGTCCTGAACAGGAATCGGGCTCTATTTTGACATCTCTATTTGAAGAATTAGGAGGGTGCGTTCAAGCTAAAAACGAAGATATTTTGGAGGCCATGATGTTGGCTACATGCATCATGGGACCAATGTATGGGATTATGCGCCGCAATCGTGATTGGCTGGTCGAGAAAGGCTTGGACCCCACAGATGCAAATTATCTCATCACAAAGCAATACCTAGGAGCAATACAACACGCAGATAATTTTGCCAGTAGCCCAAGGGGTCTTGATGATCTTGTAGAAGAGCAAACACCTGGTGGTTTGAATGAACAAGGTTTGGCAAACCTGGACAAATTAGGGGGTCTGGATGCCTTTGATAAGATATTCGATGCGACCCTTGGTAGGATACAGGGAAAATCGGATGGTTCTCTTTAGAAAATCAGTTGGTTAATGATGTTCCACTTGCAGTTACTTGTGATAATGCCATTTACATACCCATGTACCCACTACTCTCGACGTTTAAACTTAGCACTAACCGAAATGTTTCTTACTTCTGAATGAAATGCTGAACGCCGTCTTTAACGCGTCCACTTTGAGTTAGAATACACAAACAAAGAATAAAACTTGCCCACCACATACGGCGAAAGTAACTAAAAACAGCTCCTTGCGCACGTGGTTACAAAATGCTGCAAGAAATAGGTTTCAACAAACCTACCAAGTTACAAGTAAGCCAGAACTGCGAAGATCTTGGTCTTTACGTAAAGCAATAATTATCAATAGCAGGCTGTGTTGTCAAAGATAAAATTCCTAATACTTTTACACTTTATTATACACTGTTCATTTATACTCTGCTCAACCTTAACTTTCTTGCCACTGGAACACCACGACGACCACCGTAGAAATGCTGCAACGCTATATTCATCTCCACCCGTCTAGTGGATACCATTTCAAGCTGAAATGATTAAGCATTTATTGATACCAGCAACGACTTGTCTTGTCTTTTGCCATTTCATAAGCAGCCTCAACTGAAGGCCCAATGATTTGTATTTGTTGAACGACGGGACAGGCAAAGCGGACTTTCTTTTTTGGCCCAGCCGTACTTCGGGTACGTTTACTATTGATTTGTCTGAAAGCAGTCCCGGCAAGGGTCTTTTTCAGCTGACCAATGTCAATGTTGTCGAGAAGAAAAGCTTGCAACGCCTCTCTCCCTGCTGTGTCACGTTCATGATTCATAATAGTAGGTAGGTTTCGGACTAACTTGGATAGAGCACTATTGGACTTGTCTTTCTGTACGAATTTATGGTTGGTAATGATGATGAGTTAGCTGTTCAATCCGAATTCTTTCTTTTTTGTTTTTTGTTTCTTGTGACTCGTGGGTTATTATTTATGCACTTATTTGTGGTTGAGGTTGTGAGAAGCAAGTGTTCATACAGTAGAAGCGAGTACCGTTTTTTAATTTGAGGACCCGCGGGAATTATCCACGAATAAGCAGAACGGAAAAACAGTACGATTATTTATTTATTTAATACAAGTTGTTGCATTCTTTAGAAAATTCAATATGAGGAAACTCGATCTGGATTATCTATAGGGATCTCGTATGGCGTCGTAGACAAACTATTTTCATAATGTAAAAACTGAAGAAAGCCAGTAGTGACACTATTCTCATACTGTAAAAACTGAAGAAAGCCACAGCAAAATACAGTCAGTACCCACCACTATCTACGAAATAGAATAAATCAAAAGAGCCCCGGATAATTGTATCCCATTCATGAAAAACAAACCAGATAATTTTAATAGGATTAGAAAAATATGAAAGCTGCTACTTAATAGGTACTGTACCTTGCGCAATCGTATGAATTTTTTTAATAAATGGAAGGAGGACAAGTAAAAAACAATAAAAACCATGTATCTGCAATACCTCGATGTCATTATTTTTATTAATAACATATTCCGCGAACCGAAAAATCGAGAAGGTTCTTACTGGTCGTGTTTTTACTTACTCTAGGTCCTATAATCCGATTAGAAAAAAAAAACACGCCACGAATGTAGAAGTATAAAAATCTGCACCAAAATAATTCTTTTTTCGAGCTGACAATCTGTGCTGTCAGCAAAACTTATTGTCACGATAGGTCAAGAAATCTCCACACCACTCCACCACCTCCCGAGGATTGTTGAAGGAAGAATCGAATACTCACTGCAGCTTTAATTCCCTACCGGTACGACTTGACAAGTTCAGCTCAAACTAAAAGATGTCTGGGGCTCTCTCATTTAGCAGTTTTATACGACCATACAGGGTTTGGCTTACAAAAAATGAATACAACCGAAGATCAAGTCTCAAAGGTGAGCAAGAGAAAACCAAGGAAAGTATAAAGACGAGACAAAACATTGAATTTCTTCAAGCCTGCAGCTACCGAACCCCCCCTCCAAAAAACACCTTTCATTTCGAAGTTGATGAGGTCTCTCTTCCTCTCAAGAACGAGAAACACAAAACACTTGACCGAAAAACAATAGACGAAATATTATAACCTATTGGAACGCATCCTCATGAGCTGTCTGCTTATTGACCCCAAGCGTTTCTATAATTTTACAATGTTTTTCAAAAAGTGAAATTACGGCGTTTTGGTCTCTACTCTAAGCAATAGTTAACGATAGCAAGCTGTTTTTGTCTATGATGTAAGCCCTAATATTTTTATGTGTTTGTTGCACTTTATACAATAAAATCCCAAGTGTTAACTTCATGGTCAAGCTGTAGAAGCGATTCTCTTACTGTACAATTAAACGAAAATATGATATAGACTGCTCAACCACAAACTTTCTTGCGAAGCTGCGCTGAAGTATGACTGCACCGTTTTAAAAACGCCTTCCGTGGAAAGGCTGCTACACTATAGCCATTCCCTTCCATCTTGTGGATACCATTTCGAAGGTCTTCGAAGTGAAATAACGAAATAACGAAGCAGAAGTCAGTTATTGATACCAGCAACGACTTTTCTTGTCTTTCGCCATTTCATAAACAGCCTCAACTGAAGGCCCAATGATTTGTATTTGTTGAACGACGGGACAGGCGAAGCGGACTTTCTTTTTTGGTCTTGTTGCATCTTGAGTACGTGTATTCTTAATGCTAGTGTTTGCAGTCCCAGCAAGGGCTTCTTTCAGCTGACCAATGTCAATGTTGTCACGAAGAAAAGCTTGCAACGCCTCTCTCCCTGCTGTGTCTCGTTCATAATTCATGCTAGTAGGTAGGTCACGGACTAACATGGATAGAGAGCACTGTTGCAATTCACTGTCTATACAAATTTATGTTTGGCCATGTGTTAGTTGTTGATAGCAAACCTCTCTGTTCTTTGTATGTTACTGGGAAATTGAGGTTGAGGTTGTGAGCAAATACGAGTGAGTGAGAAGGCTTTATGACTACATAGGACATTGGACCTCTACAGAGAGTAGTACCAGGGTAGGAGCTACCTGTATCATATACGTAATAATTTAATTTGGCCGCACAGGGAGTGAGTCCCGGTTGGACTTTCGCGGGTAATTTGCAAGAAACTCAGCAGATAGTGCGAACAAGCATTTGGGCCTGATTGGACTTTGGTACTGAAAATTTTCGAGTAATAAAAGGTGAAGATGCTATGCTTTTGAAACAACACTTGAATATCCTTAGCTCTTAGTACCATCCTGCACAACACAGCATTTTTACGTGTTGTTTCATGCATGCAAAATATGGTATTTTTGTTTTCATCCTGTTAAAAAGATCTTCATGGTGATAGTTGTGAGTTGTTTGTAACAAAAAAATCCATGTTATAACTAATTGGTTATCAAGAAAAGCAAGGAGTGACATGGTGGAGGGACTCCTGTAATAGAATAGATAGCACACTCAAACCGGGCTTCAATTGTAAAAATGAAATATTTTGAGAAAAGCAAAGAGTGACGTGGTGGAGGGACTCCTGTGTAATAGTAGCACACTCACTCCTGGGCTTCAATTATTGCATAAATATTTTTTTAGAAAATGTGACCAGATTTTGAAAATCTGTATATGTAGCAGTCCAATCACTTACTTTAGTAAAAGTAACCCTACAACATGCTGGTACTTGGTACCAATTTTACTGCCTGTCATTATGTACCCAGGTGTGTGTGTTCAATAGGGAGTTCAGGATGACAAAGGAATGATAAAATTTGCACCCCTTACTACCCAATTTCTGGATGATTCAGAGGAGTGGTAATGTCATGAAGTGAATTTAATGAGAACACACAGTCAGGATGTCAAGGCAAACAAAGAGACTACACAAATTAGTTGCCCCATCACCAATTTCAAATAAAAGAAGCGAGATTCAGTTTTCTATCTATCAGATTTTGACTTCAGTATCCTAAATCCTAATTGTCTTTCAAAAACAATCAAGAATACTAAAACAAGGTATAATGATTGTGCCAGGAAAAACTAACAGTCAACTTGTTTTACAACAAATATAAAAAATGTAGCACCACCACTACCCAAATGATAACAACAAGAATGACCTTCAAGATGAAGAAAACTCAAGTCGTGGTCTGAAGAGTCTTGCTTTTCAATTCTTTCTGAGGGAGAAACATACTGTTTTAGGATATACCAGATAGCACTCATAGGATTTTAGGAGCACCAACTTTCTATGCTTTTATGTAGATTCTACCAGCAATAACAGTCGGGTGATTTGTTGGCATATGTGTTGTTCGAATCAAATCACCAGCTGCAGATTTTCAAATTTCCACTTCTTAATCATATATCTTTTTTTTTCCTCTTCAAAAAGTGGGCTCAATGTAGGCATGCATTTGAGAATTCAAAGTGGGAATTTGGCATCCCAGACTCCCTAGTAATATAAGGTATAAAAATGAAGGAGATGTACACAAGCAAGTTGGCAGGCCTTCCTCTCCTTTTAATACCACCATGGTCCACTCTACATGCAGTATCACATGGTACAGTCAGTCTGACCATTTACCAGATAGTCAGGTACTTACTGACTGACTACCTGGTAAGTAGTACAAGTACCTTACATAGGAATTATATCAAGTTAGTAGGTCCTAGTTATATGAGGTACCACAGTTGCAGGTTCAAAGGCGCCTTTAGACTACTTCCTCCTGTACCTGAAGGGATGTGTTTCTTGCGTGTAAACAGCCCACATTCACATCTGTTTACATACAAATAATGCTGCATTTTTGGGTTCTTCTTAAGTCAACAATTGCCAAAGTGCAATGTCCATTTTTGGGTGCCATGCATTCAATCATGGATCCCACAAAGATTGGTATGAAACATGTACTCAAGGATCATCCTATGGCTGGTCTGATTGATTTAAGGTGTGGTGGGCAAGAAATATTTCAAGAGAAAAACAGGGACAAATGAAGAAGGAAACAATCAAGAACATTTTTTCCTTCAAATGTCAACAAGAATCCTCAATAATAGCATGTGGGTGTTCCTTTTTAGTTGCCAAAAAGTTGAATTTAACTAACACTTGCACTGAAGTTATAAGAGTTACACCACAATGGTCACAAGTTTGGTGGACTATTGTTGGGTGCTTGTCAGATCACAAAGAATACAGCACATGGTGAACTGAATATTTTTGTCAGCAGGACAAGAAATCAGCAAACAATCATTCAGTATCATCATCTAATCTTTTATCAAGTCAAAGTTTGTATATGTTGTTCATTTTTATTTCATTCATTTTGTTTATTCTTGTTGTGATTGTCATGGTGATCACTACCCATTATTCATAAAAATTCCCAAAATTGTTTGCCCCACACTTTTTACTTGCCCATACCCGATACAAGACAAACACTGCAACTTGAGGATATGTTACCTGCAATGAGTTTGGGCAAAAAGATTTCTCTAAAATAGAATAGTAAGATAAAATTACATGGTAAGCACAACCTGTAGGCCTGTAGGATGCCTCTGCTCTCCCTCCACTGTACTTGGTACCAGTACCATATATGCCTCTCTCTCTCTCTCTCTCTCTCTCTCTCTCTCTCTCTTTCTCTTTGAGAGAGAGAAAGAAAGAGAGAGTTCCTGGTAAGTGAGAAAAAATGAAGGAAGGGACAATGACTTTTGTGAGCACGTAGGGTAATAGAATTTTCTTGGTCATAGTCCACTTTGATATTGTAATTACATATCAATATTTATAATACATTGGACATAGTAAAAGAATCTGTAACCATTGAAAAGAGTCATTCATTATGGACGATGACTCTGAGACCAAAATAGTTTACTACTATTGTACTCTCGCAAGGGATACCAGGTACCTGGCACATGTATTCCAGAAGCGCTACTGCAACCTGCTACTGGTAAAGTTTGCAGTGACTTTGTTTCTAGAGAAAGGTACTACTGCTGACTTTGAAAAAGGTCTGCACATTCTGCAGTCACCAGACTTGCGTTTTGTTTGACATACCGCAGGTAACAAATACTGTACCTCCGATCGAGCTTGAAGGCTCTCTTTCTACAATATCAAATATAAGAAGATGATGCGTCACAAGCCGCTCTCAAAGGTGGAGTTCACCCGGGCTTCAGTTGCCTTGGTTTCACTTGTGTTGATATGTGGTGTCTTGCACAACCTTGAACTCGAGAGCAGAGAGCACAACCAGTTGCGATCGGTTCCAATTGCTCCTTTGTACAAAGAGCAAGGTTCCCCGTCCATGGCTGATGAAACTTCGGCCAATGAGGTTAGCAGAGAACAACAAGCAATAGATCCTCTATCAAACCCGACAGTCTCTTCGCTAGAGACAACAGAGCAAGGAGCTAATCCACAAACCACAGAACAGACAACTGAATCGACCTCTGAAGTGACACCTCAGCAATCGCTAAACGATGTTACCAATAGTGAGGCACAACTGCCACTGCCGGAGCAGAACCAACCAGAAAATGCACCCGCAAATCCGAGACCAGTGATGCATACATTTTTCCATCCAGTTCCTCACTTGGAAAATGGAGAAAAAGGGACAGGAATGTCAGACGAATCGGATCAAGCCCTTATTCAATTATGGAAAGAGGCATGGTATGCTGCGGGATGGACACCCAAGGTTCTGACTCTAGAAGAAGCTAAATTGCATCCAGACTACGCCGTTTACACAGAGAAATTGGACAAAGTTCCTCTTTGGGGTGCCAAAAGAGCTGGTGTAAATCGCTTGTACAACCAGTTGTGTTACCTCAGATGGCTTGCTATGGCTGTTGTGGGTGGGGGTTGGATGAGTGACTATGATGTTTTACCATTGCGTAACTTCAATGCGAGCATTCAGAACGAACTCACTGTGTACAGTTCCAGCTCAAATAACAAGCAAGCTACGCCTTGTCTCATGAGTGGTACTCATAGAGGATGGGATAGCTTCGCACATGATATCTTGCAAAATGGACTTGAACATCCTGACGTCGACTTGTGGAGTGATATGTTTGCTCTAAGTGATCTTTGGGACAAGCACCCGTACGCCCATACAAACAGTCTTGTGGATGGATCGCGATTTTTGACAGGTGCACCATGGACAAAAGACGATTGTCAAAGATTCAATAATTTTGATGCTGTTCACTTTAGTCATCATATGGTAGTGATGGGAACAATGAGGGAAGGTGAAAATTTCGAAGACCGACCACGACTTGCAAGAAAAATCTGGGAAAAGTTCCAGAAAGAATGTAAAGAGTCCGATAATGCAGTGGAAATTATGTAATAAGTGAATAAATGGAGCAATCTTAAACTCTGAACTTTGATTTATTTTCAAATTTCTCATCATATATTATCCCGCACGACCTATAGCTTTTGGTCATCAGGCTCTGAAGGCTCAGTGCTTGTAATGCCATTACTTCGGCTCCATAATTTGTTGAGTATGTATTCAAGTATTACATTAGATCAATGGACATCCTTTTCGGATTTTTGCATTGAATGTTACGATTTGAGTTCCTACGATGAAGCTACATCCGCATGGCCTGAATTGATTGATGAGTATATGGAATATATGGAAGATGTACAAAAAAAGGGAAAATAAAGTGATAGTATATGTGGTATCTTGGATGTATGCATTCCTATGAGTGCGTGTAGAGCATGGCCTTGGAGTGTAGGACTAGGACGACTCGATCAGTGTGAGGACCAGTTGGAGTTGCGGACCTATACGGTGTTGCAGTGTGATGAGTACTGTTTCAAGATACACAAGTTTGTGCTTGAATTGAAGGAGCCCAACCATATCATTATTCAACAAATTAAAATTTACTATTTTAAAGAATAACGAATTGAAAAACAAGCAAAAGAGATACATTTTAGTGGGGTAGAATCAGTCTTTATTGTTAATAAACTTGGTTATCCAACAAGGGTTAGAGTGGGTAAAGTGCTGCGTTCACCTCATACTTTGAACTTGCCACGTCCAAAAATGCAGACAAATGCGAGATAAATGCCTTCTCAAAATAAAAGAGATCCTCTCAATCTCCTTCTTTCTCTTCAACTTGACCTTTTTCTTTTAAGCTTGTCGTGGTAGTAGATGCTCTTCAATGGCAGATTCAAGATTACGTTCGTTGGCACCGCGTACTGTAGCCAATTCTTGCTTACCTTTCAAAATAACAAATGTTGGCATCATTGCAACATTCATTGAGGCTGCAACTTCATCCATTTCATCCACATCTACTTCAACAAATGTGGCATTGTATTTGGATGCCAACTTGTGATAAACCGGCGAAATTGCCTTACAGGGTTTACACCAATCAGCTGTAAATTTCGCAACTACTAAATCCTCAGACTTTTCTTGAACAAGATTATCCCATTCTTCGACAGATTCAATAATTTGAACAGTTGAAGGATATTCTTTTGTTGCTGCTGTTGTGCCCGCTTTAGACGTTTTCGAACGTGTTGTTTTAGATCGACCAGTGCTGATACTAGGACAACAACTACTATCACTGGTTCTGCACGTTGAATCATCTATTTCTTTATCTTTGGCGTTAGCAACAACAACTCCTAACCTTTGAACAACAGAATCTGGTAACAGACCTAAGGTGGCAATTTTAGTTACAACCCATTTAAAGGCCAATGCAATTAAAGGAAGAATTGCACTGTAGGGAATACAAACGCCACCAAAACAAATTGTTGACATTTCTATATCTGTTCAGTTTATTACTCTTTCTTTCCACGGCAATGAACAAGTCTAGTTACAAGCAGGCAAGAACACAATGCACACAGACACAACGGATAAGATGGTTGTCTTGTGGATATTGTTTTTATATTGATTCGTGTGATTGTCTTCTGAGTCTCTCTGCGTTTGCTGGTTCGTTGGAGGACCTCTCTACTAGTAGAGAGCTCTAGGTTCTAAATGTACAGGTAGACTCTACTCGGACTCTCTCTAGAGAGTAGTGCTCCAACAGGTAGAATATCAAATAATAACCGATAAGTCGTAACCTCACCCCCACCTATGCGCGATTTTGAGTGCCCCCCCATAAGTCACCCGCTAGATAGGACGTCTTTTCGAAATTTCGGGAAAAAGAAAGATACTGTACTCTACATTAGTTACTTCTAGTTGACACAGTCACAGGTTGAGGTTGTACCGTAATCATTAGAACTTTATGAGCCTAAACCTAAGAAGCAAGCAACTAAACAGGAGTATAACTTAGTGTTGGACAACTAATTGATTGCGGAGAGTTAATTTCAAAATGGCAGACGATGAACAATCCAAAGAATCTGAAGACCGTGCACCGAGTTTATTAGCAATGCATGATACTACAGATTGCCAAATGTCAGATGATAAGCAACCAACAGAAACAAAAGCCGATGATGATACAATATTTGTGACAGACAAGCATATTAGCGACCTTTATGGAGAAAAGGGTGTCTATACTGGCGCCTTTTCCAAATCTTCCTCTATGCCTAATGGTAAGGGAAGAGTGCAATATGAAAAGGAAGATCGATGGTACGAAGGAGATTTTATCCATGGTCGCTGGACCGGAACTGGACGTGTTTCCAACGGTGACGGTGATGTCTATGAGGGTGGCCTATCAAATGATCAAAAGCACGGAACTGGTGTCATGCGATTTGATGATGGCAGAGTCTTTGAAGGAGAGTACAATCGTGGACAAATGACTGAAGGAAAAATGGTCTATCCTGATGGTTCTGTCTATATCGGAGCTTGGGATGACGGTATGCGTAACGGCCACGGAAAGTGCATCTTCATAGATGGCTCGGAATATGAAGGAGAATTCGTGGCAGGAGAAATGCATGGACAAGGCAAGATGACTTGGGATGACGGCGGGTGGTATGCGGGAGAATGGTGTGAAGGTCAAATGCAAGGAAAGGGCAAGGAAGTGCGCTGGGACGGTACTGTGAGACATGATGGGGAATGGTCAAATGGTTTACCTGTAAGAAGCAATTCTAAAAAACAAATAAGGACAAAAAAACAACCAAAAGACGACGAAGATTCTTCAACAGGTGATGAAATTTTCGTTTATTCTGGTGGGAAAAACATCACTGATAAGAAGAAGATTGAAATTGGATCAGAACTTGCAAAAATTGACAATGAAGCATTTCACGATTGGAAATCTGACAATATTGATTTGGAGTTCGTTGATTTCAGTAAAGCAGAAAAACTTGAATCAATCGGAGCACATGCATTTGACAGTTGCAAATATTTGGAGGTTTTAGTCAACTTTCCACCACAAAACTTGAAGACGATTGGAATAAAATCCTTCCATTTTTGTGAAGGAATCAAATATCTCGATCTTTCGAATGCCTCGAAACTTGAAATTATTGGAACTGAAGCTTTTTCCAGTTGTTCAGCTTTGGAGTCTTTCGTCGCACCAAAGAGTCTGAAGATAATTGGGAAAAAATCGTTTATGGGATGTTTCAAGATGACTTCGGTTGATTTATCGCAAGCAATCCTGCTGGAGTCAATATTGGAACAAGCATTTCTAGGTTGTCAAGGACTCAAACACATCGATTTATCAAAGAACTCCAAGTTAGAAAATATAGAACATGGGTCATTTTTCCGCTGCAATTCATTGGAGACTGCCTGTATACCATCATCGGTCACTTTTTTTGGAGAAGGTGTTTTTAGTTCTTCAGAGAAATCTGGCGAACCTATGGAATGCCCAAAACCTCTTGAGAGTCTCCAATCCATTGACATCCAAGGTGAAAACTTCCCTTTGGCGATTCGACTATGTGCATTGTACCCAAACGAAACACAAAAGATCTCAACGGAACGATTGGTTCATTCGTATTCTACCAGACCAATCAATCCTCCCGAACTATTGACAACTGATGATATTGAAAAAGAAAAGCTCCACCAAGTTATGACTGCCTACGTCATGGCAATCATCAATAAAGATTTTGATCTGGTGGATGTTTTTACCAATCCCAAACAAGCACATGGCTGGGTACTATTCTTGGCAAATATTATAGAAGAGAATTCCAAGGACATGGAAAAGTTGGCCGACTATATCAATAATGCCGAGCTTGAGGCTATCAAAACTCTTGCCTTTGCCAAAGATATAGAAGGTCGTTTGGCTTTGAAATTTGCCAAGTCTTTTGTCCGTCTTATTTTTGAAGAAAGACTTTTTCTCTTTGGGCGTTATGAACTGGCGAAGGGCCCTCCCATTCACAGATCCGCTACTTGCATTGTGATCAGAGCTCGGGACTCCAAGATGAAGGAATACTTTGAAGAAGAGTTTCACAAGTATGACATTGATCAAGCTTCCTACCTGGACATAAAAAAATTCCAGAGTGCACTACAAGACATGAAGCTCATTTCTGATAAATTGGATAATGATGAACAAAACTCGAAAGTGGGTAATGATTCAAGCAAGAGCTTGGTTGAGGAAAAGATTTCGCAAGCAGCCAAGCAATATTTTAAAGGCGTTGATATTGATGGGTCTGGTAAGATCACAAAAGACGAGTTTGCAAAGTTTTGCCTGAGCGAGTTTGGAGATTCAGTTGTTCTCAAGTTTATGCGCAACAAAGACCAATATCAACGCGAACTCAACGGTAGAGAGCACTTGAAAGACAACAACCATATTGTACAAGTTTTGCGAAGCCATGATATCACTGCTGACGATAAGAAGCGAAAAGAACTTCCTAGCTTTCTTGGATCATATTTTTCAGAGTCAAGAACAGAAGAACCCCACCAGAATCAGAGTGCAAGCGATGATAACGTTGCTTTAAGTGATTCTTTGGTAAAGCCTGTAGATGTCAGCAATGTTACTCCTGTTGATGGTTCCGAGAAGATTGAATCAATTGAACCACAAAAAGCTAATACCGTAATTGAAAAGCCTGAAGATTACTGTTTTGTTCTTGTAATGCCATTTGGTGATCGCAATTTGGCAGTTATATATCAAAGTGAGCGCCCTGATATGATTACCACCCGCAAGCTCATGATGACGGTTGCTTTAGCTCTTTTATATCTTCATAAAAACAACCTTATCCATGGTGATCTCAAGATGCTAAATGTAGTCCGTATTATGGGTCGACTCTGCTTAATTGACTTCGACGCTTGTGCAGTCATTGGGGAAGAATTTATCGGTGCCAAGTTTTCATCTGGAGTTTTGCCTCCTGAAATGATTCATTGCTCCAGTGCTGAAGAGGCTGATAAGATTTCCAATTATCTGGAGTATGAAAGTACAAGTGAACAAGAGAAGCGCAAAACTCGTTTCAGCTCAGACCGAAAGAGAGGATACACAGTTCGCTCCTTTTTGACAGAAGAAGGTGATGATGCATCAGATCCAAGGCCAACGGTCAAACAAGGACTTCCGTATGATCTTGTCAAAGCAGACCCTTCATTTGATGTATGGTCCTTTGGAGTATTACTATACGACTTTTGCACTGGCGAATCTTTGTTCAAAGTGAACCGAGATGGTGATATTACAGATGGTGAAAAGACTGGGGATCTTCTAAAACGTTTATATGAATGGGACAAACCAGACTTGAACATTGAGGATCGGGATGCCAAGGATCTCCTCATGAGAATATTGCAACGAGATCCTGCAAAGCGACCTACGATGAGGGAAGTGCTGGACCACGACTTTTTCCATCCCGAACGAAACATTGGCCTATCTGAGATCCATAGAACTATCAAAGCAGAAGCCGCCAAGACAAGAGAGACCTTTGAGGTGGAATTGAGCAAAGTAAGGGAATCTATCAATGCTATCCAAAAGCAGCAGGCAGCCACAAACAATATGCTCAAACATATTATCAAAGGAGGTCCTGTCCCGAGATATATCGTCATTGCTCCTTCTGAGCCGCCTACTGGTATGGCCCGGCTCATCGATTTCGCAAATTTATCAAAGTGGATTAATAAGCAAGTTCGAGTCAACTTTGTCTGTCCTATCTCTCTTCAAGCAGTTGTTGACGATCAAGGCGAAACTTTTGGATATGACTTGGATCTTCCAAAGGAGTGGGTTACAAAATATGGCCCAGCTCTTCTTGTGAGCTTAAAGATTATACAAACGGGATTTGCTATCGGCCGTGGATGTGGACTTCCTCTACCTTCTCTTGGAGACGTTGCAGAGAAACTTGTGGAGGGTTCCGAGTTTCTGAGTACTATGCAGGGTTTTGTTATAAGCGAGCTTGGAGGCGAAGATGGTGATTCCTTGGGCGAAACTATTCTTTCCTATTGTGAGGAAGAGATTGATAATGCCTCTTCTGAAGATTTCTCTCTTCCCGAACGTCACCGTGAAGTTCTTTCAAAGTCCTACAATGAAGTTCGTCAGATTGGACGGATATGTCAAGATGAAAATTTTGAAAACTGTGGTCTTGTACAAGTTACATCGAAGGATGGAACAACAGAATTCGTACACCCAGATTTTACTTCTGTTTATGAAGAGTTTGGGAGCACATGCTTTGATATGACTCTTGAGGAACTCAATCAAGAAAGGGCCAAGCTGGCTGCGGCTGAGCGAAAGAATCCAAGCGATCCGAGCCAACTCAAAAGGCAGCTGGAAATGAAAAATAAGGAAATCGAAGCTGCTAGAGCAGAAGCAAAGGCCGCAGCACAAGTCGCAGGAGCGAAGACACAGGCTGCATCAGAAGGAATTATCCATCAAGGCTGGCTACAGAAGAAAAACGTACTGGGATTTTGGCACTTTCGATACTTTGTTTTGTATACAAATGGCTTGGTTACCTACTTTCCGAATAAAGAAAGTTTCCTTCAACAACAAACGCTTGGAAAATCATTTTTGTCGGTAAACTGGACTCGACAGGGTGAGGTGATGGTGCTTCAAAGAAGCAATGGTACTACGTTCATGACGCTTCGCCTTTCGAAATTATCTCGTTATCCGTCGCAAGAGGATTGGATTCGTTTTGGTAATCAATGGTCGCAAGGCATTATCGTGACTAAGCCATCAACTTGAAAAGAAGATCCTAAACTTCTCGTTGAGGATTCACCATCTTACACCAATGCAAATAGGACAGATAATATTGCCGCAAAAGAGAAAAGTGAGAATCCTACTAGCTCTACTTCTTTTAATAAAAGCAAAAATTGTGAACGAGACTGGAGAAGCGAAAGCGTACACCAAAGATTCATCTGATCCTTTGAGTAGTTCACCTTAGAATTGATTAGCTTTGCACCTCAATCTTCCTTCCTTTCTTTGTTTTTGAATAAAATTTTTCCCCTTTCCTCATCAAGTAATCTCTCGAGTTGATCTAATTTTAGGGCATGTTCGAATGTATTGCCCAAAAATGAGTAAAGAATGCGTTTTCTCTATCACAAATACAATACACATTCGTCAAGATGCGGTAAGTTTTGTCCATGGCACTGTTTACACATTTGATATGTTTTGTTAATCAATAATTTCTTTTGTATGTTTTCTTTGTTGACGATTTGTTTGTATCTCTCTTTCTTTCTTTAGCCTGTGAATACCATCTTCGTAATGAGCAGTTCATTGGCATCCTTTTTTTATTTTTTTTTGCGAGTCGCTCAATTTTTCTGTCATCAAGAGGGGTGGCAATGGCAAACAAGCATTGTCAGCGTCACCAGTTTGCAATACACTGCATGTTCTACACAAGCGAACGCTTTTAAACTCTGTACAGGTGTGGTTTGAAATCTTCTTTTTAACACCCCACATGTAACAAGTAATGGCTAAACAGGTTATTTCAAGTTTGAAGAGGTAGGTATCTGTTTCGTCAATCCATGCACAAAAAGGTACCAATATTAAAAAAAAATGCGTTACTTGGTACATTTGAAAGTGCCGGGACACGAAACGAGATGCCTCCGTAGCAGGCCAAGCGAACTCTGGTACAACCGCTTGAAGGAGCCCGGAGTTGTCTCTGAAAAGAGACGACAACACGGTGAAATTTTCGAAGACCGGCCACGACTTGCAAGAAAAATCTGGGAAAAGTTCCAGAAAGAATGTAAAGAATCCGATGATGCAGCGGAAATCATGTAATAAGTGAATAAATAGAGCAATCTTATACTCTGAAATTTGATTTATTTTCAAATTGCGTACCATCTATTATCCCACACGACCTATAGCTTTTGGTCATCGGGCTCTGAAGGCTCAGTGCTTGTAATGCCATTACTTCGGCTCCATAATTCGTTGAGCATATGCATACATGCACCATTATTGGCAACCCAGACAAGGAACTTTGCGGCTTGAGTCGGAGTCAAAATAGACCTCACATTGCTGAATTCAGTGTCAAGATCTTCACTGCATTGTATGAGCCTCTCGCGCAATTGTTCCAAGACACCCAAAGCTTGAGACAATATTTGATCAAGTTCCTGTGCTACCCACCTGCTATCCTTTAGTGCTGCTGCCTGTTCTGGAGTAACATCCAAGTGATTCACAAGCAATTGAAACATAGCTTTGGGTGACGGGCTAGCTGTATCATCCAATGAAATTGAGGGGTTTGGTTCCACCACAGTCTCGGCAGAAGTCAAAGAAGCTGTTGATGCAGGAGATATTGGTTGCCCAGTTACATGTGCTGTTGCTGATCCTGGCATACTGGCTACGGCTGCTTGCTGTGGTATTTGTACGACTTTAGATGGGTCTTGTAACACAGCCGGGTCATTTGCCTGTGTAGGTTGTGGTGCACCAGCTAGTGGTGCAGATGCTGTCGTGTTGACAGGGCCAGATAAAGACACTTCTAGTTGCTCTGGTGCTCCAGGAATTATTGTTTGCGGCGCCATCGCTTGGGCTGATGTCGGTACCGTTGGTTTATCCGTGACTTGCCCTATCGGGGGAATAAAACTCGTAGGCGCCATTGATTTTGGAGCACTCGAAGCAGTGCAATTTGCAGTCGCTGAGCCTTTCATTTCAACTCCTCCGACTCGCTGAAGAGCGTGCATAGCGACAGTTGTTGTCGTGGTCGGCATAAGAAGCCTTTCAATATTCCGCAAATGAAATTCCATGGCTGATCTTCGGTCTCTTCCGTAGTCAGCAAATTTTTCTTTGAATTCCTCAATTGTCGCATAAATCTCTGTCTCCGATGCTCCACTTTTGAGGAGAGCATCGATTTGTTCTGTCAATTTCTCCTGTTCTAGAGCCAAATTTTCTTCTGCCTCTTCTCCAATTTGAAGCTGCAAACGCAAACGTAGATTCTCCCCCTCAAGGACATTGATTTCTCGCTCTAGATTTTCTGTAGCTTCTCTTTTTCGCCTACGGCACTCTCTCGCACTCAAACGATTTTTTTCAAGTCTTCGTAACTTCTTTTCACTTAGCTGTTCCCCATCACCATTAGTCGTCTTTAAAGGCCGTTTGCCACTTACAGCAGCGGCCGGTTTTGTTTTAGCGTCCTTTGCTGCTGCCATCTTGTGACTAGAAGCGGTTGAAGTGGCAGCGGGTATCACAGAAGAGCTACTAGGTGCGGTGGAGGAAGCTGCCACTGCTGGTTTCGTAAGGGCTGATGGCACAGAAGTCATTGATACTACTCCGTTTGGTGGTTTCGCCGTGCTCATTGCGGAGTGAATCCGATTGGGAAATAGCACTGTAGCTTTGACTAGACTTTCTTGTTTACGACTTTCAATTTCACAGATCAGCCCCCCTTGCTTTGCCAACTGTCTCTAGGATTAGCTCTGACCGGTGCAAACACACTTTTGAGGTTCAATCGCTTCTCTCTGGCTCTCCAGAGAAGAGGGACTATCAGTATTTTTCAGCCCTTCCTCGCAAGGCTTGAATTTCAGCTTGAAGCTTTTTGCATCTGTCTCATCGCCGGGGTTCTCCGGACAGCACATACCTCGTACATTCTCTACATACTGAAGAGTTAGTATAAAAACTCATCTATATACTCTATCGCCTGATTGTCTATTGAACTCGGATCTCATATTACATTATATTTTTGATCTTATCTATTGTGAATTCTGTTGAATAGCTACTTGAATTCGAATGAAAATTATATGCATGATCCATCCTTCCTAAAGGTCCTATAATATCTGGTACCCTTAGGACCTATTTACCTGTACGTCATAATGATGAAGGTTCAAAAATGCGAATTTATTATATGTACCGACCAGGTGCAGACTGTTGCTCGTGGCCTCTACGTGTATCCACGGGGAGTGTATTCACCGAATGGGGGAGTGATGCCGTCTGAATCAACGACTGAATCTGAACAAGATCTGTTCCTTCTTTCTTTGTGTTCGCGTTCGGGTTGTTTACATATTAAAAGACAACATAACACATGAATGAAACTGACGTTACCACACCTCAAAAGTATCGTCCGGTACGATAACCAGTAGGTACCACCAGGGTAAAAACCTCTAAACAAGGCACCACAACAATACAAAACAAGACAACAGACTCCTGTCCAAGGTAACTTAAAATCATCTGATACACTTGCTACAAACACCATGTCATCAGGAGAAAGACGAGACCCAGTGCAGTCGACGGACGAAGAAAATAATGTTTTTCAAAGACGTGACACAGATTTGCATGAAAATCCAGCAAAACGACCTGACACCCATACTTCAGGTGTTGGTAACAGTCGTACTTCAGATAACAATCTGAGTCGTCTCCGGTCTCATAAGAAGGATGAAAAAATTGTAGGGTTGAAGGATGGTTTGAATGCATATTTGTCAAGAAGGAATACACAGAATCGTAGCAGAAGACAGAGTTTACAAGCATCATCGACAACACGAGGGGGTGGAATAGGCATATCCAAACGTACTTCAACTCTTGAAGAAGAAGAAGAGTTTGTCCGCAGTACTCAAGAAACAAACCCCTTCAAACTGCTAATCATGGGCAATTATGCAGCATTGAAAGTAATGGGACTTTATTTGCTGACATTGGATGCAATTTTGGCATGTGCTCTA
>WKLE02004993.1:7719-19454 GCA_014885115.2 Asterionellopsis glacialis | reverse complement strand
TAATACCTGTCACCTGTACCCAGTTAACTGGTAGGATCTACTCCTAGTCCTAGTCCTAGTCCTAATCCAGGTAACTAAGGAGTAACAGTTGAAGTTGGAGTAACCTGGCAAACCATTCAACTAAAGTTCTTTTTTGTCGTTTTTGATGTGTCGGCTGTATTGGAGATCATGATCTTTCTCTCTCTCATTCATTGACACTGACATTGCAAACACCATCCGGATAGACATACGTTGAAATAATTGCGTTTCAACGCTAACATGTCTATTGCCTCTCAGAAGACACAGAAATCTGAACACTGAACGGAGTAATAAATAGCGCGTTGGAAGATCGAGATAATAATATTTATAGGGCGTGACCTGAAAGTCCTAAAAGATTACCAACATAATGTTAACAACTCCATTATTATCCCTGAGCGTCCATGATACCTTAGCCTTTGATGGAACAGAAATCGCGTTGCATCCAGACCTTTTTAATGATGATAACTCTACAGTTGTAGTACCAGGTGGTGGGGCTAGCATAGTTGGAAATGCTAGTGTTTCGACAACTCCAGCAGGTACGAAACCCCCCAGTCATCGCCCAACGCGAAATGATACTGTGAGTGGTGTAGTTCCAGGTTCGACTTCTATCGCGGGGACGGGGGTCTCTGGTAATACGCCACCGCCTCGACTTCCTCTCGTTGATCCATCTGTAAGATTAGCTGCAAATGCAACCTCGATCAATAATAATGAAGGAAGTGGCAGACCACCAGTTGTGACGTCTCGTCAAAATTCCACAGCAACAGCTGGAAGTTCAGGCCAGCAAGGTGTGAAGACCAACACTAATAAGGCATCTTATTTAGAAGTAGGTACGATGATTGAAATTAGAGTATGGGATCAACTCCCAGCTACATCGCCCAAACGAAGACTCGGAACCTCGTCACATCGACGATCACCCCCAAAAGCAGTCGGTTCTAATGCATCAGATGATAGCCTCAAGCGTACCCCCACTCACAAAATTATTGCTAGCATTAATAACAGCAACATCAATACAACTACCAATACACTCGAGGAAGCAGCATCTTCACTGCAAATGTCGTTTCCATCAAATTCATCTGTACAAAATTCTACCTATTCTCTACAATATTCCGTAGAATCTGCCCCCGTCTCCACCAAAGGATCTCCGTCTGCAACCGAAGTCAAATCAAGCCTTCATGCTCCGACGACAGCAGATGCATTGACGCTATCCTCTGGAGATCCTACTCCGCCAGTTTCATCGGCGGATGCTTCACCACCACGGGTAGAACGAGGTGTTCCGGCGACAGTTGTTGCCAATGCCCTCCAGAACAGCAACAGTAACAGTGGTGGTGGTAGCAGTGGTAGACTACCGCCACTACCATTATTTCCTAGGGCTAGAGCGAACACGAGTGATACCCCAAAAGCTGGTGCACCAAATAGTACACTATTAACTAGCAACCGTAATCGGACACAAGGGACTACAGGGGACGGATGTACAAAGAGCAATACAACTACGGCTAATATTACCCCGTCGACCATTCCAAAACCAGCCCATCACAGGACGTCAAGCGCGAAAACTTTGCCACCATCTTTCACAGCATCAGTCACGCCGGTGGGTACCGGTACAGGTATTAATATCAATACCGGCAGCGCTATGGGAACTACAATCAAGAGGGTCGGTGCTACTACTGTAGAGAAACCAAGACATGTACGTGATATTTCTGATATGACGACGGACACCATGTTACATGTAGCAGCCGCCAGTAACGCAGTCACCGGCATTTTACCGGTCACAGAACAGCAACAAGGCTCTGTAATGAATATTGCTAGCAAAAGACCATCAAGTGTTTTTTTACCCTCATCACCTAGTTCAGGAAACATGACAGGGTTGGCGCAGTCACATTCTCTTGATAGCTGCATGGAGACATCCGCGGCAGAAGCAGAAAAAGACGACATCCTTACCACGGTTTCCAGAACACATCAGATGAGACTTTCATTTGTAATGTTAGTTAAGGAAAATACATTTAGCATCAAAGGATCCGCCAAGACAAAAGTTTCAATTTTGCGCCAAGGTACGTTCACGTTGATTTGATTTGATTTGTAAGATTTTTTTGGAAAGCGTGCATTTCTTCCAATAAGCCCATTTTTTCAATTGCTTTGGCTTACTGTTTGCATTTCGCAGTTGCAGACCTTTACAATTTGTCATCTTATGATATGGTAACAATCACAAGAATTCAAAAAGTGGATGAGTCATCCGTGTTGGAAGATGTGTCTGCCGATTTTGTAGTGGTCACCATTAAAGACCAGTTCATTTCTCGTGGAGAGATGCACTACTTTCAGAGATCACTTTTGGGAAGATGGATCTACGAAGGAGAGCGACTAACTGATTCCAAGACGGTAAGATACTCAATGCATGGTCTTCTTTTTCAACCCTCCCCAGCCTTTGTCGTACTTACCACATGACATTTGCTACCACTCAACTTTTGATGTATAGGGAGTGAAATGTTACGCAAAAGAAATTCGTCACAAGAATCGAATGGCAAGGTCTGGAGTCATCACAAACGATACTGTCATCACTTTCCGAAGTATGACTGCACGTATCATGTGGTTGGTGCAAATATGTTCTGAGATGTGGGACTATGCTTCACCATATGAAACGGAACGTGGAGAGAATGAGAGTTCTTGTGACATTTACTTTGACAAGTTTGTGAAAACCATAGATAGCTTATTTCAGAAATGGAAGGAACTCGATGTACGTATCCATGATGTGATCAAATATTTAAAAATTCATTTATCTGCGTGTGCCACTACACATAATCACATTCGTCTCGCCTTATCTGTCAACTCTACACCAGGTGACCCATTCCTTGACAGTAGTCTTTTTTAGCCGTACTTTCTTAGGAACAAGCCGACCAGGAGAAGCAACGAAGAGAACTGGCATCGAGACTTGTAACGTTGACGTCTATGGCCGATTCTACGAGGTGAGTACAAACTAAATGAATCTGGTCCGTCACGCATGTTACTTTGCTTTCTTAACTCATTTTTTCTTTCCGATATTTTAGGATCACTTCAAAACTGTAATTGAGAACGATAGGAGCTGCAGTTGGGATTCTGTTGTACGGAAAATAAAAGCAGAGTTTATTGGATATCCATTTGAGCTTGGTTGGAATTTCACACTTGGGAATGGGGGTCGCTGGCCTTCCAATGCAATGCAAGGAAATGTTCTTGAAGCTATCAACGTGACCCTCAACCTACAGCATCTACATTATATGGACAGAGACCTCGAGAGGTAAGAACATTAGGCGAAAGTTGCGTTGCATATGATACAATATCTTATCACGACATGATCATTCATCGAACAAAAACAATCTCTTTTTTGTAGGACTGGAAATAGCATTGGTGAGTTGAGTTTTGTTTTGAAATTTTTTTTTCAACGAAATGATTTTGCATTTTCATACTCATGTTTTTTGAAATCTTATTTAAAAGTTATTGTTTCCCCGGGCTGTGGAGTTTTCGAAGTTGACAAAGAGCTTGCAGGAATAACACACCAGAGGATGATGGACGATGGAATTGGTAGTGATATGCTTTGTCTTGGTCTCCCACCTCTTCACATTGCGCCATTCTTTCTTTACAATGTAAGTGACTAGTGAGTATAACAATGCAGTTGAGGATTTGTTGGAATGATATCTAAACGAGCTCTCTACATGGTTGTACTTTGATTGATTGATTGATTGACACTGAATAAAAGAATGCGTTTTACGAAGTTGGAACTGACGGTGTAGATGCAGATAAAACCTATTACGAGGTACCGCATTGGATGCATCTATCCTTTGTAAGTTATGACAAGGACGAGGCACGGTCAACAAGAATCAGACCTCATTTGGAATTACTCAACAGTAAGTACTGTACAGGTACAAGTATCTTCCACTTTCGTTTGAATCTCTTCATTCATTTTGCCTCTCGACTTACATTCCTCTAGATTTCCCTTCTCAAGGTGATCTCAAAGCATTGGGAAGGGCCCACAACGAAATGCGTGTGGCAGCCAATGGTTTTTTGATGCCAGTGATTTCTCGGCGCCCAAACCCAGCTACTTTCGATGTAAGCCCGTCGACGTCCGCTCCAGAATTACCAGCCGACGGTTCAGAGGCCCAGACGCAGCAACGTGCCCTTATAGAGGGGCGAGACTTCGAAGACATTCTTGAGGCATGCCGTCCGAGGCTCACTGCGAATTCTATGCCATCTTCGCTTAGAGCGCTATTCAACTTGCACCAACAAGTTCGCGAAGAAGAAGAGAAATCTAGTAAGAGTGAAGCAGGTTTACTTCTCCACCCCGAACAGGCCACGGCCTTAGATTCTGAAAAGGAACACAGCTCTCACGGTTCTGAAGCAACAAAAAGTATGCTACTAAATTTACCCACCGATGACCAGCCGATGAGGGAATGGGGCTCTGTAAACTTCGATGAGATAGCAGGGACAAATAGAACTCTCCCTCTGGGTGAAAGGGGAAGTCCGATGTTGGCAGCTCTTGATAATTCTGATCGTTCCGAGTCCAGTGATAAATCAAGTCCATCATCGAGCTTTGCAAGTGTTTTTTCTCAGGTTCGCACAAAACAGAGCGAAAAGGGTGCATTCACGGGAAGCTTCTCCAGTCACCAATTTTTGACACCTACAGCTCATGATGGTTTAGGTGCTTTGCACATGCAACGGTCAATGTCAATAGAAATTTTCGAAGAATTTTCAGAAGGGCAAGGCATGGACGCACCTTTCCCGAAAGAAAAAAACAGTGACGACTCTTTGTCTACTCTCGGAAATGAGGACATTGTGAGTGGAAGGCTTTTAAAAGCAAACCAAGGTACAGCGCATGGGCATTCACACGAAGGACAGGGAGATTATACCGACCAACTACGCAACCTCATGGCGCAGCATGATACAGCAGTCTTCAATGCAAAATCTCCCAACACAAACCAGCCCACTTTCCTCGGTCAGCCGGCACTAACTATGCCACCACAGACGTAAGTTTGCTGCTGCAATACATTTTTGTGTTTCATTCTGTCCAGTTTTATTTTTTCATACCTTCTGACTTGCAATTGTTTAGTCCAAATCAGAGCATGGGTGGTTTGGGGGCCGCTCTTACACAGTACAATGATTCTGACGGCCAATCGAAAATAAAGAGAATAAAGAGTATGGGAGTAATTCCAGTTGCGCAAAACATGCATTTTCCAATCCATAACCAAGGTTCAGGATCTATGACGACGGCCCTTGCAGGCATGACGGAACCACCGGAGCAATTGAGATCACACCGAGCCCTTGGTCAAGGGGCTATCGAAGATATGGCTGCTTTAACCCTACTAAGCCCAGAAAAAAAACAGCGAGGAAGCGTTCTTCTACATGGAAACTTTGTACCACGGCATGGAAGTGATCCATCCGATCATTTAGTATTGCCGACGGCAACCCATGTAAGTTTCATTTGTGCTCTATATCATACACGAAAACTTCAAATGCTTTGTTTTCACCCTTTTCATCTCATTCGATTGTTTACCCTCTCTTGCCGAAGGCGACGCAAGTGCGTCAGTCCTCAATCAGTAGTTTGAATAGAGGATCCCGTGGATTTGAACCAAGAAGTCCACAAAAGCCGTCTCAGGGTCCTCGTGCTTCCCAGAAAAACAAAAGCAAGAAAAAGGCTCACATTCCCGGGAGGTACCAGAGCGCACGGACAGAGAATTCAAGACCTGCTGGTTCATCGCAAAATTCCCGACGACGGAAAAGTGCTTTTAACCCTTTCAGGCAGGAGGACGAGGAAGAGGTGCTTGCAAAAAAGTCTCATAATCGTCGACGTTGGAGCCACGTGTTCCCTCTGGGCGAAGTTGAATTCAAGCGACACGCGGGTCCCAACTGGAAATCGCTTTGCCAACCCGCAATTCTCCCTCTTACAATCGACTATCACCCGTCACCACAAGAACTACGAGATCAGAACAAATTTTATTTTAACCCATATTCGATTTCTCTGAGAGCTATTGAAAATTCCTACTATACGAGCCATGCAGAACTATTGGCAGAAATGGTACGGCAAAGAATTACTCAGGACTATCAAGTAGTACCCCAATCAGTGATCAATGAGAGCACCAGACGAGGAGAAGCGGAAAGATCAGGTGAGTTAAATAGGTGGGTTGGCTGCAAACTTTCCAACTTACGCCAAAATGCTCATAGAGCGTTCTACCATTCCGATCTATTCTATAGGCAAATTAGAAAACCAAAGAATACTAAGAGATAGACAGAAGCAACCTTTGACCAGATCCTTTCCTTTAATGCCTCCGAGCCCTGGCGTTGCGGCTGGCAATGGCGATGGTGTAATTCAACATACACTAAGCATGGGGCACAAGATTCATGTCTTAACATATCAACCCAGTTCCGACACTATTGAAGTTGTTCAGTACTACGCTACTTCCGCTCTTCATGATAAGACAATTGTCTATAATTACCCTTACCTCTTGTTTTCGCAAATCACACAGGTAAGAGATATTTTCTTTTCAAAATTTAGGGAAGTGCTTCAAAGCTCTATTGCTCAATTAAATTCATTCTTTGCTGCGCAGAAATATACGAGAGTTGTGCAGACGTTTGAAAAGTATTCAAATGTTTCAAGGTGGAACCAAATCGACAACATGATTTGCGGTGATTCAGAAAAATTCTTTACAGAGGAAATGCATTACCGCAGAGTGATGTTCGCTTTGATTCCAGAAGAACTCAAAGATGAAGAGGCAGAACGCGATTACATTGCAAAGTTTAAAAAGCTATTGGATTATCTAAGTAAGCTCAGAAAGAGGGATGAATCCGAGGGAAACTTTGTCAAGATCATATCTAGTTCCGACTCTAGACCTGACCGGGACGTACAAGTGAAGAAGACCCGGCGTAGCACATATGATTGGATGAAGCGCTTTTTTGTTCATCTGCGCAAATCAAAAGCAGAACGTCACGAATGGATGGAAATGTCGGTAGACCCAACGTTCGACACACAGCGAACGTTCCGGATTACAGTAAATTGGCTTGTTGCAAGTTCAAGTAAAATCGAGACGCAAGTACAGCTTCTTCAACGTCGGTGTTCTCAATATGGGCTAAGGCTCTTTGCCATTCCTCAGCTGTCCATATCACCAACCCTGTTTCTCCACCCGGTAGGTTGTCAACAAATACATTAAATTTGCCTTACCCCCAAAGACATTTTCCTCTCATCTGTCCTCCCCCCCCTCTTTCAGTTTGTTGCTCCTCCAATGACCCCTGTCCGTGATAAAGAGAAAGCAAATTGGTTTGAAGATTCTCTCTTAGTCCGAGGATTTGTTGACGATGGCATACATATGACAGAGCCCAATTTCATGGAAGTCATCGACAGGAGCGATGAATTCGAATTTCCACGATTTCGAATGAGTAGGAAACACAAAAGGATCCCTGCTCGCCAGTATGCTCATCGATCTGGAGCTCTTTTTGTGCGACTGATCCGAGACGAACAAGGCTGGCTCATTGTTGTCGCTTTCGAGAATACTACATTTATTGGAAGGGACGAGTCAATGCGGAAAACAGCCATATCCAAATTCAAAGAACTGTCTGACCTTCTGAGATCTGTACAACCTTAGTAATACAGCTAGAAATTGCAATACCGTTGTATATAATGATCTTGAAACCTCCCTGTTATCAACAGTTTTCCCAGAGATTGAACCCCTTTAAGCAAATACATTTACTAAATAGCTTTGAAATTGTTCCATTCTATAAATTGTGATTTATTTCCACGTTACTAGACTATGTAACCTTTTCTCCTTGATATATTTCAACAAGCAATAAGGCAACTCGACTTTGCCGCCATGCTTGCAAATGTCCAACGATCGGCGCCAAGCACGGCCAAGATGGTATGCATCATGGTGGTCTAATTGGCTTACTGCTTTTTTGTGCGCTCCACCAAGCATTTTTGTCAACTTACTGAAATCAGCTAAACGCTGCGTATCTGATATAAGGTTTTGTAAACTGTTGAACCATACTGTCTTCATACTTTCAGCATGCTTTTTCAACGAAATCCAGTTTTTATTGTTCTGCAGCCCGTGTCGTTTAGCATACTCCACAAGCAAATCGGGAGTATCCTTTTTTTGCTCTGACAGTTTATGCCATGTTTTTTCTAAGTCATCCCAAAGAACTTCTACTTCAATTCCCCTTCCTTTCTTTTTCCTGTGGCTAGTGATTTCCTTAGGTTTCGCATAAGATATGTAGGCTTTTGCCCACTTCCAAGCTTTTTCTTCCAATAGTTCATGCTCGTTCGCATAGCTTGCAAGCACTATAGGCACCTCGTTCTTTAATTGCCTGGTAAGAGTTTCCCAGGTTATGGTAGTACTGTTTTCAAAAGGTGATTTCCACTCCACTTCAACCTCAATGTGCTTGCCAGTACAGCGGTGCGATAGAATCTTAGTGACAAAGCTGCGATCATCCACTACTTCATCTCTCGAGAGATATTGCTCCCCTCTTTTCCCTCCAAAATTTACCAGATATTCTTCTCCTATCCGTCGCAGAACACGACCAGGAAACGTTTTACCATTGTCAAACGTTTTGTATACTGTCTGGCCCACCAAATCATCATCAGGGATGTAAAAATTTTCTCCATCAGTTCTACCTGTCTGAATACATTGCAGGATTTCGTCTTCAAAGCAAACTAAATAAAGATCACCATCAAGATCTCCTTCCGCAATTGTGGGAGGTAAAGGTTCTGAATCGCCTTTTGGTGTTCCAAAAATCACAACCCCAAAATGCAACGAGACTAGGAATTCCCAATTAGATTTGGACATCCCTCTAGGCTTGACATTAACTCGAGGTAAGATTCGGCCATTGTCGACCTCAGTACATGGCGAACGAGTGATCCACACCTCACTGCATGATGATCCACCAACACCTAATCCAGTGACAAAGACTGAACCTTCTGGAAGTTCGTCTGTTGGATCTGCAACGCCTACCACGTATGAATGGCCACGTCTGACAAATTTATTGCAGTCCCTTTCATAGTCATCCAGTACTTCTGGCTCGACCCCTGAAGAAACCAATAGATTTCGAATCATCGCTCCAAGACTTCTATTTCCTAATTGTTTTTTCCCATTAGCAGAAGGATCTGTTTCGTTTGGATTCAGGAATCTATCCACGGTAATGCTTGAAGACGATGGAAAGATTTGAAGAAACTCGAGATACGCACCGTCAAAACTATAATCTGACTCTTTCACCCGTGATTTTCCCACCTTTTGCATTGATTCTGGCAGTTGGATTTTTGATATGCCAGGTTTGACCATGAGCATACCCTTGAAGATACCTAAAGAGGACGCAACAATCCGAACTTGGACTGCAATCGCCCTTTGGGATTTTGCATACCCAACGCCAAGTAGCTTTTGAAGACGTCTTCGTGGGATGAAACCACAACCAAGGTTATGGTTGTCCGGAATAATTTCGAATTCATTACATTCAAGTTCCCAAGTATATGGTGTTCCCTTGTGTTTTAATGCTGGGCTAACTAGTAGTTCTAGTCGAGACTGATGAAGAAGTCAAACAAAAAAATATTAGTGCAGGGTTGCACGAAAAATATTAAAAAACCGTACTTACTGCCGCTTTTCTAGGATGCAGCGATTCAAAGTCTGCAATTCTATTTAGTTCTTGTTGCAAGGAATCATCAAGATCAAAATCAGGCATAGCAATGTAGTATGCCTTTACAACAGGTTGGCCACCAAATTGTGACGTGTTATTCATGGCAAAACGCCTTGAATGATTTGGGTCGTCATACTTGGTTGCCACCAAAACATACAAATTGCCATTCAAGCACATCTCTTTGTCAAGTGGATCTCCAGGAGAACATTGGTAAATCAACAAGCGTTCACCAAATTTCCAACGAAGAAAGAAATGCTCCTTGCACTTGGTAAGGACAATTATATCACAGTCATCGGTATCATCACGATTTGCATTGATTGCGGCGGGTTCTGGCTTCTCCTTATTTTTCACTTTGGGTATAGCCAGTGGGAACTGAATAGAGTAATCGAGATCACGATTACTGTCACTCCCTTCTAAATTTGCATTGACATCCTCGCCAGTTTCAGACAAGTCACCATCAGAATTATCATTGCTGCTATTTGACTTTTCTTCCTCCCCGTTGCTACTAAACAAATATGAGTTGGTAGAATCATTATAATTCTTGTCAGACGTTTCCTCCTCCTCCTCCTGCTCCCGGTCGTAGTCACTGCAATTATCACTACTCTCATCATTTGATTTCACCTTCTCCTCTTCGTCGCTAAACAATTCCCGGTCGATAGATTTGTTATTACTCGCCTCAGACTTCTTCTCGTCCTCTTGGTCGGAGTCGATGCTATCATCACTAGTTTTACTCTTGTTAATTTTGTCTTCTTCCTCTTGATTGCCAAACAAGTCCTGGTCTTCAGAGTTGTCGTGACTCTTCTTGGACTTTTCATCTCGTTCTTGTCTAGAGCCAGATAAATCGTCATCAATATCCATTCTCTTCCAATCGTCTTCTTCTTTGTCAAAGCCTGAGTGGGTGTCAACATGATTGTTATTAGATTTATCTGTAATCTCACTCATTTCATCAAAATCTCTGGAGTTAGTATTTTGGTTGCCGATACCGCTCCCACTTTGCGCGTCCATAAAGCCTATTTGAATAATCTCGTCAGTCAAGAATTCATTTTCAAAAGAGGTATCTTCATTGTGACGAGGTGTAATTACTCTAGGAATGGGAGGATGACTTCCAGTTGGTGTAGAGTTTCCTTCTATTGGTTTGTACTCACTTCTGTTGCTCTCGTTGTTTCTCTTGTCAATATCAACGGTCAATGGATTTTGTTGCTTGGAACTCTCATTACTCCTGTTGCCACCTTTGTCACCACACGCGGGCAATTTAGGTGCTCTTTTTTTCGAAATGATTTGATGCTTTGAAGATTTCTTCTGGATGTTGTTTCTTTTAACGTTACGAACATTCAATATTGGTCTTTTTTTCCCATTTTTTTTATTTAAAAAATTGTTCTTGATGTTTCCTTTGACAATACGACCTTTGGAAGCCACTCGTGGTTTCTGTTCTTGAGATTTTTTGGTCTTTATTTTGGGAGGAGGTGTTGGTTTGTAAGAATTTGTTCGTTTTCTTTCTCTCCTACCAACAATAGGCTGAATCTGATCTCTGGACACATGTTCTTCGTAGCCAGCAACTGACCACTTTATAGTTAAAAGTCCAGCATTCTCTTCATTTTCCAACGCTACAACATTAGCCATAGCTGCTACTTTGGCGCCTTGAGGCAACACAAAAACACAGTCCCCAACACTGACATCAACCTCTTGGGAGTCATCTTTATTTTTTTCCATTTGTCTGGTAACTTCTTTGTAAATTGTTCGCACGAAAATCAATCAAGTTATATTGTTTGACAACTTGTGTTCTATTGATGTGTTGAGTACCAGGTTTATTACTACAAACGCCGTGAGACGACGGGTTCTTGAGAAAAATAAGCGCTTTTGTTCTGTCAAATTCGTACCTACGTGGTCCTTCGCTTGGAGGGACGGCTTTCTCGTAGATCGCCAAGATACTTTGTGAGCTGGCTCGTGGCATGTACATTTGATACTGGAAGCAACTGAGATGCTCTCCAAGATACTTTTGCAAGCTGGCTCGCGGCATGTACATTTTATACTGGAAGCAACTGAGATGCTCTCCAGATAGGCAGGCAAACTTCCCTCCAGATCCA
>WKLE02004980.1:5483-21023 GCA_014885115.2 Asterionellopsis glacialis | reverse complement strand
CCCCCCCCCCGAAAACACAAAAATTGTGGCTCTCAGATGATGAACCGTCCGTGCGTCCAAATACCGTACGATGCAAAGACACATGCATGGACTCTCTAGAGAGAGTAGGATGACAGACAGTTAGTTGATTACTGCGCAGAAGGCGCATGGAAACTGTCTTTTTTGAATGGTCGTGACAGGACCACACGTGTATTCCAGTAATTTCTTTGTGTGTCGACTGCTGGACTAGTATTATATTTGAATAACTTGTATGTTACGCTCGTAAATAAGATAAATATGCGTACGAAATACCTTGTAGGCCCTCGCTAGAGAGACATGTAGAAATGGTACAAAATAAGAGTCATGTATTATAATATTAATTAGTTAATAGTATTCGTGCTGAATTATCATCTATTTTTTTTTAAAGGAGCCTTTTCTTGCTCTGAAACATGGATATATGAGCAATTCTTCTTCCTCTCCAAAATTATTGCTTCTCCATTTTGTGTATTATAATGAATTTTTTTTATTTTATTTTTCAAATTTTGCAACTTGATAGTAAGTAGTGTTTTAGAGGATTGGTGCCCCCAAAAAGTTGTAAAATCTTACTATGAAACAAAAATAATAATAGGTTATAGTCGTATATCCACCATCGGGCACAGTCTTGAGACAATTTGAGAAAAGTGTAGAATACTACTAAAGGGGGATTTATTGTTTTGTGCATTAGCAGCAGCAGCTTCCAAAACCCAAATTCAATTTGTTTATGTATATATATACTAGGGTTGGGATGACAAACCCTAAGAAGATTAACAAAATGACACAACCAACCAATAATGACAAAACCAACAACAACTACCGACAGTTTTTTGTTCATAATATGTGTGTATGCTGATATAGGATAGAGCTTTTCGAGTGAAATTCAGCAGCAGTCAAAAACTCAAAACAATCAATCAATATCATCTTGTAATAATTATGGGGGATATTATGTAGTTTCTTGTCAAGTACAGTAATTCTACAAGGCATTGAGAGAACAGTATAGGAGAATAGAACAGAACAAAATGACAAAACACTTTTTTTTTTCAGTGCAAACCATCATTTTGTTACCAGATTTTCAGGATTTTGGTTTTGTTCATGACATGGGAGTGCATACAGCTGGGTTCCAATGGACCCCCTCCCCCCCCCCATTAAAAAAAGGCCTAATGTGCAACCCCTGTCCTGACAACTAAAGTTATATCAAAGCCACAATTAATAAATTGACAAGATGGAAGTGGCTTTGCTGAGATGAATGTGGTTATTCATAACAAAAATAATGTACCATCAGTACATGACAAAAGAAGAAATGATGATAACAACACCATGCTCACAGAGTCTTTTATGTTTGTAGTTTTTCCATACCAGAAACATGATGGACCCCATACACAAGAACTATTTTTTGGCATTACTACTAAATGATTCTATTCAAGTTTTTTTTAATGTTACATATCTTTGGAAAACATAATTACTTGTGGTGTGGTTTGGAATGTTTTTAGTTTCAATTCTGTCTCTATATGAATTATCCCTGTAACAATTTATAGTATTTATACAAACATTTGGTTTGGAAAGGGACATAGTACTACATTAAAGTTCACAAAGGAAGTTTAATTTAGGGGCATAGGTAGCAAATGTTTTTATCTCTTGGAACAATTGAAATAAGTATAACAGTCAAATAGGAACAAGAACAAGTAGTAGATGATCATGTTGTAGTACTTCAACAATTCTAATATTCAAAGTGGGTGGTGTACTCGATTTCTCTACTACTAACCTCTTCATGAATGCTTAGCATGGTGGTTTCCACAGGTACTTTTATTTCTAGTAAGACATCCTTTCTTGCTTGCAATTTATGTTGAACCATTTCCATGCACCTCTTGTCCATTGTCCTCAAACTATCTTCATGTACAATTCTTTTTTTCCTTTTTCTGTTCATATATTGTCAATTTTTGTTATGTTTTCTTTCCATTCAATCATAATACTAGTGGAAAATTAGGATATGTCTCTTCAAAAGAATGGAAATACAACAAGCTTACTAGTGTAAACATAAAGTCATGAGTAAGTCACCTGTAGCTACCATTTGATTGTTAAGTTGTTGTATCTACTCTGTACCTTGAAAGGGAATATACTATACTTCTTTCTTAGTTTGGCAATGTATTTTTTTCCCTTTGGAAACCCACACAAAAATAAAGTAGCATATTTGCCAGTATCAATTTTTTTGGACCCTCCGAGAGAGAACCCAATGGGTGGTGGAAGGACGAAATATTGATTTTGAGTCAGAGGACTACCCTTATGTACTGATTCTACAGTGGGTGCACGAGGGGGGTGCATGTTCCCCGCATCCCCCGTGATTGAGGTTAGCACCTCTTCAGTGGTTGGGGGCTATGTATCTTTGCTGGTACGGTACGTGACTATCAGTATGATGTTTAAGTACTCTAAAGCATCAATATTCCTTGCATAAGTGAGTAAACACAACGACGCACAAATTTTATCTATCAATTTGTTCTTTTGAAAACAGCTTTTTGTATTCTTCTTCAGAAAGTAGTGTGGGGATGATTTTTTTGTGACCGTCTATAGTGGTTGGACGAGTTCATTCCTTTGGCTCCTACGCTAATACAAAAAGAGAAGATGAAGATTCGTTCACATAAATATTTGTAATGCTATTCGTGATTCTCTAATGGAAATATATACGACAGGCTATATAGGCCCTTGGTTAATACCAATACTAATGGAACCATATATTATAGAGGATATCGGAGAAATTTAAAAACGGTATAATCTGAGTACGTCATACCTTCTAATACTAAATCCTGAAAAAGTCAAGGGTTGTTGTTAATTAAAAAAAAAGCGAACCCGAAGTATTGAAGTCTCCGTCTTGTCCGCATGTACAAAACTATTCTTTTTCCTTTGACTCTTTCGTCTTTTGAAACAACAACTCGGTCAGTATTAAAAATATCTCCTCTCTTGACAACAGACAAGAGAAACGCACTCGTATATTATATCTTTTGATCTGGCATCCTTTGCACCGTGCAAACATTCGTCTTGGGCCGCAATTCCCGTCAGACGCTCCGCAGTAGTGTGGCATAGAAGAAACAATTCATATTGTTCATCACCTACATTGTTGTTTTGAGTTGTCTCTCTAGAGAGAGAGAGAGTCGCTTGCATTTTACATCATCCCGTAATTAGCAGTAACCGCAATAGAAGCAGAGAACCCAAAACCAAATTATTATAAAAAATATGCCAAAACGTGTCTTACTTCGTAAAACATGTTTGAAACCAACGTATAATTTACGAACGCAATTATTTGTTTCCTTTGGTTCGACGGCTGTTATTTCCATCATTGTAGTAACGATTATTGCCATTACAACTGCCAAACGTTCGGGAACGGTAATTAAACAAAATGCAAGAGGAACACTGGAAAATCAAATATCTCAAAATTTACGTTCGTCCGCCTACATTGCCGATACCGTCACACGACGATTTGAATCCTTGGCAGGTGTGGCATCTATTTTAGAAGAAGCCTCCAAGGATAGGATTGTAGGGTACCCCAATCTACAAGACGTTCAATCGGATCGATTTGTACCTTTTCTGGATTATGAGACTTCGGCTACTAACGGTGGTGCACCCCGAAATATCTATCCATTGCGATCTACCAAACCCGTCCCATTTGATTGGGAAATTGATGCCAATGTCAATTCAAGTAATTATCAGCAACATGTACAAGGACGGTATCAATGGTATAATGGTAAAATAAGTACAGTCCATCCAAGTATTTTAATACAAGGTCAATGTGACCCATCCTCCTCCAAAAGCAGCAGCAATGAGGATTCAGATTCGTCATGGACGTACTATCCAAATTGCACTGAAGCCAACAATAATCGATCCACGGGAGGAATTGTACAACCTACTCCACTTGCACCGTATCTTATGGAAAAGGCTGCAGAATTGGCCATCTTTATGAAACCCTTGTACGAAAGTTCCGAAGATATTAAAACCACGGGGGTCTACTTTGCCAATCAGGGTGCGGGCTTGTCGGTGAGCTTTCCAGGATCTCTACGTGATGGTACATCCACCTTTACATCGATTGGGTGCGATTGGATGGAAACGACAAATCCCCTGACAGGTGAACCATTAGGGACCGCAGAAGATATTCAACGTTGTCATGCCAAGGGTGCAACCGTCAATGCAAGAGAATACAATCCCTTGGAACGTGCATGGTGTCGTGATCAGGCTCTCCATCCCAATACCATACAAATGGCAGGTCCCTATCCGGATGCCTTTCAAAAAGATTGGTTACTTACCATGGGACGTGCTATATTTGATCGTCATACAGGTGTATTCACAGGTTGTACTCTGGTGGACATATCCATGTCACCCATTTATAAATTTATACAGAATTTAAATATTGGTAATTATTCAGATATATCCTTGGTACGGTGGGATACTCAAGGTACGATCATTGTATCGTCCCAATGGGACCCTACAACTTCGACCACTAATTCCTACGTCCATGACTTGGATTTAGGCATTGACCAAGTCAAATGGGATGAACTACGTCATTTAATTGATTTTGAAAATCAAAATGATCCATGGACACCACAACAAATTCAAAGTGTCTTTGGGGAACGTATTTATGAATCTGCCAAGGGCAAATTGTTTAGTATCTTCCCCATGCCGGT
This sequence comes from Asterionellopsis glacialis, assembly GCA_014885115.2. Classification (NCBI taxonomy): domain Eukaryota; phylum Bacillariophyta; class Plagiogrammaphyceae; order Rhaphoneidales; family Asterionellopsidaceae; genus Asterionellopsis; species Asterionellopsis glacialis. The sequence continues at coordinate 16,341 of WKLE02004980.1, read as the reverse complement.
CCCACCCACCGAATATACACCCACCTACAAACCAGATGCATTTGTAATATTATCGGTAGAACCCGATATCTTTGATGTGGTGGATGAAACATTTGCATCCGTCGATGACGATGTTTTGGGGCTCATCATTAAGTCATTGGTAATTGGCATTTGTGGAATCATTGTGGTATTGTTGTTTATTTGGTTAATCTCCAAAGTCTTGACCACACCCTTATTGTGGTTAAACGAAATATCAAAACGCATCATGAATAATGAAGACGTCATTGAGGCATGGGAGGATGATAGTGACGTGTCTCAATTTTTAAATGCATGTACACCCAATACGGAAATTTCACGTCTCGTGTCTGAATTCCGATTCATGATTCATGGTGGTTTCAGTGCAAGCGGATCTTCCAGGGTAGCAACACCTGCCAAGGTTGAATTGAAAAATTATTTGGGATGGTACAATGAATTTAACCATTTTTATGATTTAGAACAAAATAATGCCATGAAAAAGAAGAAACAAATCGAAAATGAAAATGGAACGTATACTACTAATGACGACGACGACGACGAAGAAGAAGAAGAATTGAATGGTTACCATGATGGAGAAGGAAATGGTTATTCTGGAAAGCCTACAAGAGATGCGAAAGGAAAAAGGGAACAGGGAGGAGCAGGAAGTGTCCATGCACCACGTATTCGCAAAGCCTTGCGGAATGAAGCAAAACAACGACGAAACTCGTCAAACTCTTCTCATTCGGATGAGTATCTGATTCATCGTGTCAACAAGGGTCGCAATACACAAGTAATTACAGTGGGTAACTCTTTGGAATTACAACAACAACAATTGGTCACTGTACACAACAGTACGAAACCAGTTTTAACGTCACGTTTGTTTTGGTGGATTATTGGTGTCATTGTCGTCCCGCTCTTGGCTACCATGGCAGCTATTGGAACTTTGGTAACACTCGAAATCACCAACGAGCTCCCCTCATGGCTTGAAATTTTGGAAACTGAATCCGTCGCATTAGAACGAAATGCTATTTTGACAGCCACAACGGCAAGAGCATCTTTTGCAGAAGCTTCCATGTTGGAACCTATCCGTGATTTGCATCTGTTAACGCGTGCAGCAGGATGGCTTTTGTTTGGTGCATTTGGTCGTTCCGAAGGCTTTACCTATATGAAAACGGTGACAGAAGCCTGTAAAACAACTCCACGAGGACAAGTTTGTCCTGTATACGAAGATAAGTCTCTTGCGCCTTGTGACTGTGCATGGAAAGATTCATTTGATCAAACTTGCGGTGTCTACCCTAGCATTGGCCCGGAGAATTCACGACCCCTTCAAGTTCGATCCTATGCAGGACAAGCTCATGATGCAGATCCAATTACGGGTGATAGACTAAATGCTTTGGGCTATCCCAATATTGATTACAGTCCCAATACAACAGCATGGTGGAGTAATTTCGATGAAATGCCAGGCTCGTACAAGGGGTCGTCCGCATCTGGATATGAAACCACCTATGACCGTGTACGTGTGTCCTCTGCACTGGCAGCGATCGAATTTCCTATTTACAATTACCCCCGCGGTTCAAAGAGTCAGAAACACATTGGCACCTTTATTGCCATGGAAGCTGATGGAATGCTGATGGGATGGAGTGGATGCTCCTATACGTTTGCTGGCTTTGCTAATTTCCAAAGTAATGACAGAAACGGTGGCTACAAATTCAATCCTAATGTATGCCCCAAGGGTAAACACGGATATGATGCGCGATGTCGCGGTTGGTATGCTAAAGGAAAGGAAAAGGGATTGTCGCCTGAAGGTAGTGCCACACTTATTACTTCTCCCTATCTTTTTCAAAGTGTCAACACATTGGTTGCGACGAGTGCTACATCGGCCTTGGTAGATCCAATTACAGGAAAATATGTTGGACAAGCACTGCTTGACTTTTTCCCGGATGGAATCATCACGACTCTGGAGAATGATAGTATTGTGCAACGTAAAGATGCGTTCCCAATTCTCATAACCTCCGAAGAGGAAACATTAGGTGGTAATGTCATTGTTGGTCCAGGATATTCTGTTAAATCCGGTAATTCAAGTCCTTCACTTGTGGATTTACTGTTTGATCATGATAACGCGGATGATCATGATAATGCAGAATATAAAGATTCTTTCAGGAACATGATTTTACAAGGAATGCAAAGTGGCGATACTACCGACGGAACCTTCACTCGCATAACTTCCAAGGGAGAGGAGAAAGTATACATTGCGTATGCGCCTGTCAAAGTCAGACAATTGCGCCCTATCTTCCCAAGTGAATTCTCTCAAGGCGTCAATACCTTTGACACACAGATTTTTTCTGTTGCATTTGCTATTCCGGAAGAAAACTTATACGACTTTTTTGCACCACTTCGTGCAGATGTACAGGATGATATTGATTCAATATCAGTAATTGTAATTTCCCTGATTGTTGTTGTTGCAGCTGTTGTAACATTTATTGCCTATCATGTAAGTACTGTTGTCTCCTCCCAACCCCGCCACGCCCGATCACCAAGAGCCGTATGTGTATCAAGAAAGATACTAACCCATAGCCTTGATTTACCTTTCCTATTCTGCAGATTACGGTAGAGGTTACTAGTCCTGTAATTGTCTTGTTGTCCATAGTGGAAAATATTAACCAGGGATTGCTTACAGATGACATACCCCCAATGAAGGGAGGGTCTAGAGAAGTGAATGGGGTATACATATCTTTTGCAAAGCTTCACAAGGTAATGACTTTTTCAAACACAGCTTTTTTTGGAGGTCAGCTTGCTCAAGCTTATGAGCTCAATTCTGGTGCTTTGGCGTTGTTTCGGAAGATCAACGACAAGAAAGCAATAGGCATTGCTTGCAATAATCTTGGCAATACATTATTAGCCATGATTCGAGAACATGATAATTCCAGAGAATGCTGCGCTTTCGGTGACGAAAGAAAATGCGTCTGGACGTTGGCCAAACAATGCTTCGATGAAACCGTTGACTTTGCACGAAAAGACTGGTCTAAACAGACTGATTGGTTACGAGGGAACAAAATATCATCGATTGACTTTGGAGAACGCCTTACCGATAGATACTTGAATCGTGGTCTGTTTTATCTCTTGACGATGAATGATCCCTGTGCACCAGCAGAAGCCAAGGAATTGGGATACAAGGATATTGCCAGAGCCAAGGAACTTGACACTGAAATCAAGCGTCTCCGACGTATGCGTTCGCGCGACAAGATGAATAGCAAATCTTGCGTCATAAACTTCGAGAATGCCTTGCGCCGAATCAGCGGTATGGTCGAAGTTTTGAAGGAAAAGGGCATTGAAGACACATGGGGAGTACGAGACACCATCGATGAAGCTGAGAACGAGCTATTTGCTGCATGGAATAGGCCATCGCACCCATTGTTCGAGGATATGAATCAGATTGCAAGGTTGCAACAGCTTGAGAGTGCTGTCATTAAGTTTGAATTGGCCACAAGGAATTACAATGAAGGAGTTCGAATTGCACTCCGTATGCTAGTCGAAGATCAATATCTGCTAGAGGAATCCTTTGTAGTAGCTGCAAATGCACTTCTATCAGAGTCCGGTAGCCAGGGGGGGTTCAATAACGCCTCGTCTACTGAAGTGGAAAGAAGGCAAAGTGCCTTAAATTGGGAGCCTCGTTCTGTTGCAAAAATCAAGTTTGATCTCCGTAAAACCTTTAAGAATTGCAAATCTATGGCGGTTCCGAACAAATCCAACGGAAAAGCCTTATTTCTTTGTGTAGGCGACAGCTCCATTGATGATGCAAATAGGACGTGTCGAAGAGCCAATGAGGGTCTTCTAACAATCTACGACAAATCCGGGGCGGAGGGAGATGTTTGTGGGTTTGTGCGATGCACTAACGAATTAGAGAGCGTAGAATCTTCTAGTCCATCTGCTGTAGGCGGTGCGTCTCCATTTTTCTTCTTGGGTCAAAAGTTAGGTGGCAATGGTGGAACAACCATTGATGGTTTTCCTAGGTCCATCTTGGTTGACGCTGTACAAGGATCAAACAAAGGTGGAAGAAATGTTTCATCCAAATCGGATTGTGTATTTGCCACATTGACACATATATTCCAGCAATTTACTGAGAATGAATCGAGTAACGAAGACGAAGAAAGCACCGTAGATAATATCAGCAACGACAGGACAGCAAAATTTTCTCCCAAGAAGTATGATTCAGTATGGGTTGTATGTGTTGCAAGTTGTGAAGAACCGGAAGCCGATACAGACGGGGCATTGTTTTTGTTGTCCAAGTTAAATCGTATCAAGGAAGAAAATAACAGCAATACGAATGTGATTATCATTGGTGCCAACATTTCTGAAGAGCAAGCCAGTACATATGAAGATGTTTGTGCTGTCCTGAATCGATTTACATTTATTAATGCAAGTGACAAAAATGATGATGATGAAATGGAAAGTGTGTTTGATGATGTTACAAAATTGATTTCAGCTGGTTGTAACAAAGGGGGTAAACCAATTTCTCGTGCAGTTACGATGGAGAAGTTTTAATTACTAGCTTGTTAAGAAATCTTATAATATGTGTACTCATAATTCATGACAACCATACTGTACGCAATATTTTCTATATCCTGTAGCTATCCATTTGCTGTTGTATGGTATCTGCTAGAATAGGGACAAAGTCATTTGGAAGTTGATTAGTACTGCAAAATTGTTCAGAGAGTTCAGAAGCCAAATCTCCATGATGAACTGTGATTACTTTTGCTTCATTACATCCATCCAATTCAACATTCATCCGAAAGAGCACCCATCGTTCACCAGAATCTACAGATTGGGGCTTATCTTCCGTCCGAGTCTTGTCACTAGCACTAGCACTAGCACCAGTCAAATTCTGCCTTATTGCACCACTGGCTGCGTCATTTATAGCAGTATATGGATGAGCACCGTTACTTGTAGCACATCCGTTTGCGACGTTCTCAATCTCGTCATTATCAGAACTATCACAATCAAATCCTTTATCCATGGAAACAGGTTTGCCATTTAAAATTCGCGATACCCATGGTGGAGATTGTACATTGGATGCTGTAGTAACAAGACTATTGCCCGCACGGATATTTCCCGCGTCACGAAAGAAAGGTTTGGCATATGCAAGATATAACACAGGCCTTGATTCTAATTTGGATGATAGGTTAGCCTTCCCGCGATGTTTGATGCGATAATCAAACAAAACAGCACCGCCTGCCTTACAGCAAAGACTTATAGGTTCTTTTGATTCATCATTGAACTTCCCTAATCGATGTGTACCTGTCATAAATTCGGTTGGACCATTATCAGGTGTTAGATCCACCAAGGGATAAAATACATTGATACAATGTGGTGGTAAATGTGTATGACTATACAAATGTCCACCATCACCATGCCACCTTTGATGGCAATCATCAGCACATTCTTCTTTTAATTGTTGTTGCTCTTGGATTGGCGATGCCCACATAATACCAGCATACAATAAATTAACATCATCACCACCTAAAAGTTCTTTTACCAAAGGAAATACTATAGGATTATATACAAGACCAGGTGCTGTAAAGGGAAAACGATCTAATTGGAACCGTACATCCCGACGTCCACCATCACGATCAACTAACTCACGAAAATCGCCACGTTGGACAGCAGCTAATAAATGCATTTGTTGTGTTCGTATGGCTTCTTGACGACGTTGGTTTAATTGTGTTTGAAGAAATTCTAGATCATGCCTAGCTTTATTTTTGCATTGTGTAACAAAGTGGGTAGGTAATACATTGTCAGGTATCATACAACAACCTGATGCTAAGAATGTACCTACAGCATGTGAAAAGGATGATGATGATGCGTATGGGCCACCATTTAGTTTTCTTTTTTTGTTGCCGTTTGCAGAAGAAAATCCATCGGCAGTTTCCTCTTGTTGCAATGTGTGGTTTGTAACAGGACAACTCCAAAAAGAAGAATTACCATCCTTCGACTTGAGCTCTTCGTCATTAGGACCAACTTGACAATCTCGAGGTGTTTTAGCTACAGTGGGAAGTTTCTTTTCTGATTCAAGAAAATATGATAAGATTGGAGCCTTTTCTGCCATTTTGTTTGTCTGCCTTTTTTTTTCTTGTGTCGGTTGTGTTGTGTTCTCTGATAGGATCTAGAGAGGATCGCCTTCCGTCTTCTGGTTGATTTTCGTTTTGTAGGACCTAATATACATAATGTTCTCAAACTAGAGTATTCAAATGAGTAGACAAGCGATAGGGTTACAATAAAACAAGGGTTTTCCTCTCTAACGTACTCGTACGAGTAGTCTACTAATTGGAGGGCGGATCCTCTTTTTTTTCCTTATCCCTATTTTTATTTAGAGATTTTCTGTTTATATTATTATGATCATATTCATGAATTATTATCGCATATAGATTGTTTTGTCCAATGTTTAGGGATTGGGTTGATTGGAAGATCCCAGGAAGGACGTCAGTCCGTGACCCCTGCTCAGGGGTGAGTCTACTCGTCTACGGGTAGGTACGGTAGTCCTCTTTCATTAGTTACCAGGTACTATTATACGTAGTGTCCATGTAGGTGCTAGAGAGGTCCTATCGTAGTACATACTTACTCTAGTCCTAATAGCAACTATCAATATTACAGCCCAGATAGGTCCTTCTAGAGGGATTCAGTTAACCGGAAAATAGGATATACCGGGAAAATTCCGATACATTGGATCCGATTGGGATTTTCTGTTCCAATGCGAACCCAAAGAAAAAAGGGCATGGGATCTAATCGTGTGTAGTCCTGCTTTGTATCTCTCTAGTAGAGAGAGGACTAAGACCTCCTGAACTGCAACCAGTACCGGCGGGTACGTGCAAAAAATAGCTGTGCAGGTACCTGTGCCCAATAATGAGAACAATAGCAGTGCTCTTAATTAAATATATAAAATATAAAATAATAGTCCCAGCTACACTGGTCTCGATTATGGATCTATCTCTACCTGTACTACCTGGCATGGACCGGACTTGTGCCATACAGAAGCGGTACCAAGAGTCCCTTCACGCTTGTAGGCGTAGTTTACCTAAAGGAATCTCAACGTTATTTCAGACAACAATAACAGAAAAGCGAATCCACAAATATACAATTCAATTTAATTGGTGAAATACTCAAGATCGTTAAATGGGAGGGACATAAATAGTCAGCAATGCGCTGGTAGATCCAATCTTGGTACAACTGCTGGCGGCAGAAAGTGTGATGAATGTTGTTTCATGAGGCATTCATAATCTACCTGGTATAATGTAAAAAGATTCAGTCTTGATCAAATCTTGGTCAGGTGTTGATTCATAATTAACTGTACATAAAGAGTCTTACTGATAGTTGGGGTGTCTTTCTCAAATTTGGATGAATTTGGACGATCTATTTAAGATAATAATAATGTATGAGGCAATACAAAAATATATAATGATTTTCTGTACAGACAGAACCATGACAGTTCAGAAATCATAAAGAAGTCTGCGGATTATGTGATGGTAGTTGACAAGCAAGACTTATGATGCAACAGAAACTCTTAAATCCTGAAAGGCCAATCGAAATAACTGCTGAGTGACGCATCTCATACGTGGTGTATGTGACACATAGTACATTTGCAGGTTCACACATACAGGTACTTGTATCTTCTTGATGCTTCAAGTACCTGTACACTCATTACTGGACATTCTCTTTGCAAGGATACTCCGATTTGCTTCAATAATATTGAAAGTCCGGAATGATATATTATTTTGATAGGAAGATTGGTGGTGTTCGTGAGGTTTGGTGATGCCGCACGACCTGCAAACATGATGCCCGAAACACCTTCATCGTCAGGGCAAGGAGAACGAAATTTTAGAACATGCATACTCCGCCCATCATTGAACGTAGGAATCATACTTTCAATACGATAGTAATGAATACCTCTGAAAAATTACGTATGAGCTATAAAACCAAATAATTTACTGGAAAGGCGGCAAACGAGCCGACGCGTGTGTATCATTTTCGTACTGGACAATTACTGTACACTAGACAAAAAGAAAAATTACATAGGTTTGATGACGTTGAAATTTTGAAATTTTGGCCACTAAAATCAATTTTGGAATTTCGTTCACAAGAGTAAATTTAGGTTACTTAGGAGCATTGTCTATTACATGCCTACTTAGACTGTTAATTCCGGAGTTTTGGATGGAAGTACTCCGAGATTCGTAGTTTTCTTGAAACTACAATATCCTACATTTCTGGATACAAGGTACTCCTAGCTGGTGTTCAAAAAGTACGTCAGATTCATTCAGCGGAAGATTGATTAAATCTTCAAGTTTGAATCAAGGAAGTGCAAACATGGATACACAGATACAGAAGAAAAAAAAATATGGTTTCCTTATGTAAAAAGATACTACAAAGGAATCATTGCCTAAGTTTTCTTTACAAGATCCACACCTCCGGAAATCGAACATTCTTCTCCCTCCAACATTGGAATACACACATCAGTGGTACTCAATGTTGTACTTTATTTAGGAATTCCAGGTACGTGTGTTCAACTCCGCACTTTCTCTGCATATTTTTTATTCTGTACCCGTGGGACTGGTACCAATACTAGGACCTAAAGTTGAATGGAGAGGACCTACATTGATAATAATAATACGACAATATGTACAGACATGGCCTGCTGGTTTTTTTCGCCATTCATATCCTGGTCTACCTTGTACAGGTACAGGTAGTCCAGTACCTGGTACTATTTCACTACAACAGAGCAAGTCAGCTTGCAAGGCCTCTAGCATTCCTCTCCAAAGTTTTTACGCACAAAAGCAACTTTGTTTATATTTTTTACTTTTTACTCTAAAAAAAAGGGAGGTGCATGAAAAACTGAATTGCACAAATAGGTAGCAAACACCCATACACAACATTGAACCCATCAAGACTCACTTGAATATAATATACCAAACAATTCAGTCATGGCTTTCCCTATTTCACCTGTATCATCATCTTCATGTTCATCAGCGTCTCGACCACGAGGAAAGGGCGAGATTTATGGGGAACAGCAGCAACGGAAACAGCAACAATCTCAGCATGATCATCCGAATACTGAAATTTCACAGGAACAACAAATTGCCGAAGAACAATTAGTTGCCATGCTTCATATTGAATCACAATACAAAGTTAATACTGCTCAATGCCGACAAAGACCGTCATTCTTATTGTCATCATTGGAAGAAACAAGCGGCAGCCCACATGAAGAGTGGCGCCGTAAAATTTGTGAATGGTCATTTAAGGTTGTAGATCATTTTCGGTATGATCGCGAGGTTGTGAGTGTTGCAATGAACATCTTTGATCGTTTCTTGTCAAAGTCACAACAGCAGTCAAGCTGTTCCTCTTCATTTCATCCTCCTCAGTATCATTTTCACAAACAACAACAACAACAAAAAGGTGCAAGTCCTACCTGTGCAGGCAGTGCAAGCTTTGATACCGTTTCATCCTCTTCTTCCTCGTGCTATTGTTTCTCATGTCATCAAACACCGATTGATAGTCGCGTATTTCAACTATCTGCCATGACATCACTTTACTTGGCTATCAAGCTTAGTTCTGATAACAATAACGATTACGAGTACGATGAATATGGAGAGACTGATGATAAATTATCAGATGGTAACAAACATGTGTTTCAAACGAATCGTCGTAAGAAACTGCGTCTTTTATCCTTTGTCGATTTAAGCCGTGGTCAATTTACACCTCAAGATATCTCCACCATGGAGCAAAACATTTTGAATCTATTGGAATGGAAGGTCAATCCAACGACACCCATGACACTTGTGGCTCAATTGTTGACTTGTATGCCACTCCCTCTCCAGGAAGATGCTCAAAGGAATCATGATTTAGTCTTGCATGTCATTAATGAACTATCAAGATACATTACAGAACTAAGTGTATGTTTGGCGAACATTGCATGTGTGTACCAACCATCGCAAGTTGCCTATGCCTCTATCCTGATTAGTATGGATATGTTAACTTTGAAGGCGTTGCCATTGGACGTACGTGCACAATTTTTTGAATTGGTTGCTGATACGACGGCCTTTTGCAACGGTGTGACATTACACCCCAACGATGAAACTATATACTACTTGAAGGAATGTTTAAAACGTTCCTTTTTACCTGAAGTATTGATGGAAGACATCAACATGGAACCGCAACATCCAGTTTATATTGCACGTGAAGCCGGATTATTAGATTTGGCCTTTTTGAATCATGCTGCTGCAAGTCTTGATGCAAATCTTGATGCAACTAGTGCTGTCCCAACAACAACGGGTAGTCCATCATCCAACAACATTTTGGGCCGTAATACAAGTTCAACATTTGTTACGGAGCAACAGATCCAAAACATGCATTTACAACAAGGACAACAACGAAGAATTCTTTGTGTAACACCATGAATGGAAAAACAAACTAAAAGGCTTTTTAAATTCCATTTTTGGTATGTTTTAGCGTTACTACATTACTATATCATAGGGTACTTGACCCATGCATTGCATATTTTACATTTTATAATCTCCCCCTCCAAAAAAAGACAAAGAAATTGAGACTAATAATTTTTCAAATTATAGATTACATGACACAATTCATATTTTAATTAAACCAACTACGTTAAAAAACTTTTTACTTTGAAAAATTGTTTGGTTCATTTTGTAAAACAAAAAAGTATTTTGCTGGTCTATTTTTAATTTCGTATCATAGGATACTAGGGCGCAGGCTGGAGATGGTGTCTATGGGTCATAGTTCATTCGTGGTCCATGACGGACGAGTGTGCCATCTTCCCTCCCTTCATTCATTTCCACACAACGAAATGCCCCCCCCC
>WKLE02004979.1:0-17320 GCA_014885115.2 Asterionellopsis glacialis | reverse complement strand
TTTTGGAACTTTAGGACGGATGTATATGAACCTCAATGGTCCTACATGGCAGCGTTAGAAAAGGGATGGATTCCAAAGGGTGATTTGAATGACGCATCCATTACTGATGCTTGCCGCAAGGAAGATATTGGTGAATTCAAATGTTCTGTTATGCGTACAGCACTTCCTAGTTCAGTCCGTGGTGCTATCAAGGATTGTCTGGAACAATTTGGCGACTACGATAATGATTGGGTCGATGTTTTGGATGGTGATGATTTGTATGATCAAGCGGATACCATCTTGGGTGGCTTTTGGGAAGAAAAACGTTCCATCGGGGTAACATGTGATTTTGGTGGTATTGCAACCTTGACAGAATTAACCTATACGCCTGATGGAAATATGGAAGATGATTGGCCGTATCCTTTTGATGATGATAGTTACGTTGTGTATGTTGTACCAAACATGTGGGCCATTGTAGGATCTGTAGTTGGTGCAACTCTTGTCGGTGGTTCTCTTGGATTTGTGTTTGCCATGCGATACAACAAAATTTTCAATAAACGTGTCCGATCCAGTAGTCTATTCAACTCATTACCTCTTTCTCACAGTAGTGCAGTTCAAAATTCACGTAAGTACCTTTGGTCGTTTACGAAGAAAAAATATTGGATTGATTGATGACTTTTTACAATATGACTAACAAACGACTTTTTCCAATGTTTTGTACAGTTGCCATTTTTGATTACGAAGACATCCCTGAAATTGAGTTTGATAAAAAGTGAATATTATTATGAAATAATGATGAGATAGTGAATACAGTTGAATTCACCCATAGCTGCAGCATATTTGGAAGTGCGAACAAAAAATATTGGATTGATTGATGACTTTTTACAATATGACTAACAAACGACTTTTTCCAATGTTTTGCACAGTTGCCATTTTTGATTACGAAGACATCCCTGACATTGAGTTTGATAAAGAGTAAATATTATTATGAAATAAAGATGAGATAGTGAATACAGTTGAATTCACCCATAGCTGCAGCATACTTGGAAGTGATGCATTGAGAGCGGAAAGTGGATGAAAATATATGGTGTGGTATAAGAAACAAATTACTAGTACATGCGTTAAAAAAGGTCATCCACGACAGTGTTCCTTTTGGTGTATCGGTTTAAGACCATTTTTGACGACGCCTTTCAGCACGCTTTTTTCGCTTTTCAGCCTTATCATCTGTTTCTCCTGCTCCTCCGTCTTGTTGTGTTACTTGTGCGGATGCGTTGTTTTTGCCTCCACCAAGTGGTGACGATTTGAATGTACTGTATAATTTATATCCCGCCCATGGTGGTAAAATAGCTAATAACCAATAAAACTTGGAGCTCCACAAGACTGTACCAAACTGGACAACCCAAGTTAATCCTAGCAAGTCCAAGGATGCACCACCCACCAATGCTTTGTTTTTGTCAGCATGTCCAGCTGAATTGGCAGCATCATCTAAAATACCTACATAGGCATAAAATTGCAATCCAAGTAATAATAGAACGCCGATTGCTCCCCATAATGTCATTGTGGCCTCCCAGTTATTTCCAAGACAAAGTAAGAGATATACAGCATTCGTCCCCAACAGTAAAGGACGGTATGTTTGAGATGCAGCTGCTTGAGCTGTCGAAATGAATGTGCAAAAGGGGAAAATATCATGATGAAAGAGCAATGAGTTTAGCTTTATAGCAGAACAAGGTGGGAGTGTTGTAAATCCAGTCAAAGAACTTCTTACCAGCAGCAGCCTTCTTTGCAGCAGCATTCGCCATTGTCAGATGTAAGATGACAACTCTCCGAGATTCAAATGTGCATGAGCGATGATAGTTGCTTTGTTTTTGAAGTTCAGAATGTCCTTGCTTTTCAACTTTTTGATTTTTTTGTTATCGATGATGTGCTCTTTGTCCTTTCCCTGTCCGCCAACCGCAATCCGCTAAGTCATGCATGACATCCAATACGTGCGTGGCTAACAGTGGCCGTCTGATCGTCGTTAGGAACATAAAATTCTGAGTCATGCAAAAAGTTTGGAAAAAGACGAATTTCAAAATTATGCCACGTTGCCATACCATGACGAGAATGTTCGCAATTCAAACAATAATGATACACCAATAATGATACACACAGGTAGAGCCAAGGACCATTTCACATCAAATAAATCTGACAACATAATTCCAACCATCCATCCATCCATCCATCCATCCATCACAGAGTGAACAAATAAATACCCACAGAACACTGAAGCGCACAAACCCGGGCATCATACGTGTTCGAAGCTTCCACTCTCAATAGAATTCTGATCAAATTAAATCTACATATTGACGAGAACAAAATAGACGACAACAAGATGTGTTCTACGACAACAGCAGAAAAGAGAAGTAATGTTGTTCTTACTGATCAAAAGGCAACAACAGATGATCAAAATGGGGATAAATCGTCTTCTTCGTCAGCAGTATTATTAGATCAAGCACAGAAGAAATTAAAACAGGGAACCATGTATGGTGCAGTATCTTTAGCCCTTCTTGTGTTATCCTTTTCTCTTACATTACCCTACATGCAAAGTCGGCGCGATGCATTACAGTGCGATTCCTTATGTTTAGGTAGTATGACATCCGCACGATCCACATTAGCATTGGTCGGTTCAGCACTTATGGGTCGATTGTCGGATTCATCATCGTTTCAAGCATATGGTGGTGCACGTAAATTTTGCATGTTGATTGGTTCCGTGGCGTCCATGGTTGGATTGGTTATTGCGGGGAATACCTTCTCCATACGTGGGATGTGGATAAGTATGATACCTGGTGCATTATTCCAACAAAACTTCTCCATCCTCAAGGCATTGTTGAGTGATTATCACGAAACTATTGCAAGTTTGAATGGTACATCAGATCGTGTGAGTGGTAATGGTATTTTGGGAATGTCTGTTGGTTTAGCCTTTATGGCAGGTCCACTTGCAGGAGCTACACTTGTCAAATCTTACGAACAAGCTACTCAATTAGCCTTGGTGTGTGTTGCAGTATCTTCTGTACTTATCATTCAAATCCCTGTCGCACGGAGCACTGCTACTACTACTACCAAAGTAAAAGATGACGATGACAAGACAAAGTCAATATCGTCGAACAATGGTATCTTCGGATTTTTGAATGTACAAGCTGCTCGAACACCAGCTGCCCTGTTACTTATGACCATACGTATTTGTATGGGACTTGCATTTCATATTTTCAATACCATATGGACTGTGTCATTAAAACAACGATTTGATTTTGGTCCATCAGATCATGGAAAATTCATGTCCTTTGTCGGCTTATCGTATGCATTATCACAAGGTGTCGTGGCCAAGTTCATTCTTAACAAGGTAGGAGTATCCAACAACAAAGGACGTGTACGAGTCCTACTAGCATGTTGTATATTGTTGGGAGTGGGGAGATACATTGCATTCCGTACAACAAAACTGGTGATTGTGTACATTTTGTTTGCATGCATCATTACAGCACTTGGTATTATCAATACCGTGTTGTCTGCCGATACAAGTAAAATGGCATCATCGGAAGAAATTGGTGGATTGTATGGCATTTTAGCTGCTGTTGAAAGTGGTTCAGGTATGATGGGTCCCATCCTTGGAGGTGCACTAGCCTACATTGACCCAATCCAAGCACCATTACTTGCAGTAGTTGGTTTTTATGGACTTATATTTTGTATGGTTTGGTGGGGATATGAACGATTAGTTCTATTGCAAGGCAACAATATGACATCAAACAAAAAATCACCATAGAAAATAAAAACTTAACATCTATATGATTCGGGAAGGGTTTTATTCTTTTTTAAACTCTATATACACTGTACTCTAAATTTTGATGTAATTCTTTTTTTTTTTTTATTTCAAAGCATTCGTCGCTTGTTTCATGTACAATAATATACAATTCATAGTTAGATCCACCTGGTTGTATTTTTGTACGCATGTACTTTTATGTGGCAAATTGTTCTCAAAGTGTCCTGATGAAATGGTGATTTTCTCTAGAGAAACACGCGATCGATAAATTTCCAATCACTCATTTTCCCTTGAGTATTCCAAAGTGAGATTGCCTTGACGTTACGTTTGCGACTCAAGAGAGTTGGATGTTTGGCACAATACATGATGGTATCTTCCAGCGTCAAAATAGTATCTTCAGGATTATCATAGGCAATAGAATTATGAGGAGTCCAAGGACGGTGACGTTCATCTTTGCATTCAAAGAGGTTACGTAACTCATCTAAAGCCTCTTCGTGGTGTTCATTACTTGACATGGTAAGTTCAGCCCATGCAATACTACAAACTTGACCAGGACGTCCTTCAATGGCAATATCGGTCTTAACACCGACGGGACGATCAAAGATAGGCCATTTGCCATTTGGAAGAATCAATGGGATTTTCTGGAGTTTACTACGTGCTTCTTCAATGGATAAATGTTTGATACCATATATGGCAGTTAAATGAGGATTTGGGATTGGTTCTAACCCATACGTTTTGGATGCATCGCGAATGGCAGTAGACAAATCAGAATCAAATTCTTCAGGTTCTAACCAAAGTGTCAAACCATGAAATTCCCATTGAAGGGGTGTTCTCTTGAGGACATCATAATCAGTAGAAGTAGATACGAATGAAACTTCAGTAGAAGTAACAGATACAACATCGTCGTCATCATCAACAACAACAGCGTTGCGCTTTTTTTCTGACTCGAGGTAGATCTTTGACAGATCTGGTTCAGATAGGGAGGGCATGGAATTTTGATTCGTATCGCTCAAAATGAAACTTCTTCACGCGTTGAATTGAGAAAGAAAGTATAAAGGAACCAACAACAAGAAGAAATAAAAGTCAGGTTTACCGAAAGCAACAGGCCTGTGTGCGAAGACTGGTGAAGAGATTATACATAGAGAGATAAAGTTAAGAAGCAAATACAAAGAGTTGTATTCTATCTCAATTCAGGGGTTTCAATCTGAAAGCGAACAAAATAGGGCTTTTGGTCGCCGAATTATTTTTTTAAATCATACCAGTGTACTTGAGATTTTTTAAAAAGAAGAATAAATCTATCCTCAAGAGAAAGGTTTATGAAAGTGTTCGACGAATAATACAAATCTCCTTGGCGTTCCTGTATTTCGTAGATGAACGCTTCAGACTTCGATTTCTGCTATGCTAACGAAGTAGGTTCCCGACTGTGATATCGTCTCCACTTTTATGAAAAAGATCTCACAAAGAAAAAGATTCGCAGAAAAGAAAAACACGTTTCATGTCGGTCACAAGAAGCAATGGTCGTCACTGACCGTATTGTTCTTAGAAGTATTCTGAATTCCGTCCGCCGCAGAGGCTCCGAATAACAAGATTATAACCGAAAGTGCAAGGAAACAATATAATTATAGGTGACGTTAGGGGTAGGTAAGATAATTAACAATCATGTCAAGGTTAAATGAGAGCGTTACAATATAAAACTTCGTGGCTTATTATATTCATTTCAATAATCTATTATTGCAAATTATTCACAGACAACGGTAGTTGTCAAAACTTCATCATGCATGCTACTTAATAATGTCCTATCATAGGTCCTACATACGAGTACAAGAGATATTTATGAAATACATAATAATTAGGACTAATCGGCGAGCAGACCAACACGAGAATGTCAAGAGCAAGCAGTTTCATTCATCTGATCGAGTTGGGGTTAATATTTCCATCGGGCACACACAAAACTCTTTGGGATGACACTCCCCAAAAAATCCGAACAATTTACTCTCAGGGTCCTATCTGTCCTCTCTAGAGAGAGAGGTCCTACCTGTATCCTATCTACAGTACCGGTAGAGGACTAGTTTGTCCTAATAGTTGATTTGACAGATCCAAAAATTTCGATTCTGTGTGCTTGAGCAGGAATAAGCATCCGCCAGAGAAAGCAACTGCATGCATACCAGGTATCATCATCATACTGTCTATTCTACAGTACTGGAGAATGTGCAGATGTGTGTGGAAAAACGCGACCCAAATTATCGCTCCCGGAGAATCCCGGTAGAACGTTTGGATCTCTCTCAAGAACGCGATTGTGGAGAGGGAACCGATAACCAACATCCTGTCCCACTACACACTACAGCTAATCGAATATCAGAGTTGCAGCATCGCCAACAACGCAGTCTTGCAAAGGGAGTGAAAATCCACGACGCGAGACAATATTATTCGACAGACAAAAGGCGATTCTTTCTTTGTAGACTTTCCTTTCGACACTTTTCTAAAGATTTTAACAATAAGATATAACAAACACGCTATAATTGGTTACAGTCATCATGCCCGCAAGTGAAATTGGTCGAACGGCGAAATTAAATCAGCTTCGTGATCAGGCTGTGAATCATCTGGAAGATATGCTTGCCGTTAAGTTAGAGGAAGTTGCCATCCTTCAAAAGCAACTTTCGATTCTAAGTGAGAATCATGTCAGTGAAACCTACATTGTCGATCCGTACGGTGATTCTGGATATTACACAGGTCAAGTCAAAAATGGAAAACCTGATGGGAAGGGCACAATGAAGTACGACGATGGTCGCATTTATGTCGGGGAGTGGAGTGAAGCACGTTGGCATGGACCTGGAAGAGCCTCCTTCTCCAATGGTGACTCTTACGATGGGCATTACCGTTACGACCAACGTCATGGCAAGGGTTGTTACAAGTGGCATGATGGCAGAGTGTATGATGGTGAATTCAATCACGACAAACGTGATGGAAGTGGAAAGTATATTTGGCCTGATGGTGCACAATATGAGGGTACCTTTGTGCAGGGACAACACAATGGTCATGGAAAGTACACATTTGCTGATGGGTCTGTCTATGACGGAGAATGGAAGAATGGTGTATACGATGGAAAGGGTACATGTAAGTGGAGTGATGGGCGAATTTATGAAGGAGAGTGGGAGCAAGGACAAGCGCATGGCATTGGAAAGGAAATTAACCCTGATGGTACCATCCGCCATGAAGGTAAATGGTCATATGATAATCCTGTCGAGTAAAAGAAAGACAGAGTATATAGGAGTTGTCAAAGAGAATCTAATTTTGGGTTAATTTTATGTTTATAGTTGAAGTAATTTTGATCTGTTTTTAAACGTATAAAGACACAGTATAAGTTATCTACATTCTTAGGTCGTTCCTACATTTCAAATGTATCCATAATCATTTCACCATCAGGCATATCTTCAGTCGAAAGAACTGGAACATAAAATTCACCACCATTGTTGACTAAGTCTCGACGTTGATGGGCTACCCATGGTTCCGATGGATGTAATTTTGTTATGGCACCCAAAATAGGAAAGTAGGATGTGCCAGAAACATAAATGTTTTGAAAGTGGTATATACTTTTGAAACTGTCTGCAAATTCCATACGTTGCTTACGTCCGCGTACACTTTGTTGACCTTGTGAACTAACCTTGTCTATCAAGTCGGGGTTCACTAAAATAACAGGTCTATCTCCAGCGGCCTCCACCATATCGGCCAATGGACCCATAATGGATGATTCTACACCCACCATAGACTGAGGACAAAGTAAGATAAATACATCGTCCTGTTCAACTTGATTACCCTCACTGTCTGTGTGAGCGTTCACAACGTGTTCCCTCCCAATGGCACCAAAGTTGACGTAATTTCCCACCATGCCCTCATTGGTTTCGCCCTTACCAGATTGCCAATCCATTCGTTGCAATAACGTTGATGCTCCATTCAACTGTTTTGGAGTACCAGTAAATATACCGACACCCATAGACCCTTGAACACAAACACGAACGCGTAAGTTTTGTTCTGCTAACGTAATGGAAACGGCCCGGACAAGTTCAAGCAAAGTGCCAAGCCTTTAAATGAGATTGAACAAATAAAACAGTGTAGCTGTGAGCAAAAAAAGTGAAAATTGGATACAATGATAGCCAAATGCAGCATTGCACAATTTTTTTTTCACCTGTAACTATCCATAGAAGGGTTCATTTCAGGAAACATGGAAACTAATTTCATTCGATTCGAGATCTTTCCTTCTGAACATTTGACAACAGCATCCAATACTGCTTCTGCTGCCATATCATAAAAGTATTGTCGTACATATCGATTATGCGGAACTTGATTTAAATATAAGTCTTTCTTTATTTCTCCTACACCCGCACCACCAAGCTGAATGCCAAGTTGAATGAGTTTTCCAGTAATGGAAGGTTGTTTCGCCATGACACATAAACGGTTCATTCGTCGTACAAAGTCATCTACTGCATTTTCATCATTACGTGGTACAGTAGGGATCGTTTCATAGATTCGTTTTTTAGAGTCAATCACATTCGCATCCAAGGAAACAGATACAGGTTCTTGTACTGGTTCTGGTTGACTTCGATCAGCTATAGTCACTTCAAGATCAAGCTTTTCTAAATCTAAGCCTACAATTTTGGCAGCTAAAAATTTGTACGATCCACCACTAAATGCGTTCCTTTTCGCTTTCTCGCGACCCAGATCTGTAAAGGCTTCAACAAATGTTACCAATACATCAGAATGGTGCTTATTCAGATATCCCATGCAAAAGTCGGTCTAAAGCATATGTTTGAAAAAGAAATGAATAAAGTGATAAGGAAATTGTTAGCAGGTGTATTTGCATAACAAATAAAAATTATGCAATCATTAGTAAATTATACCAGCCATACCTGTTTATCGTCTAACATTATTGTTGCAGAAGAGGTAGCCATGGAAAGACATGTCGTCGAAGAATCTTCCCGTGGGAAGGGGTGAGTTATCCATGATTTTTTTGGAGAATGAACAGATGATGACAATCCATATTGATTATTTGCTAAAGATGAAAATCCAGATACGAATTGAAATGAAGTGGATACATTTAGAACCACAAATAAAAAATTCAAGAGTACAAGCATGATTGCCTTCTTGGTCTACCGGTACGTGAACTTATTGTTTTCTCTTGTTGACACGTGCAAAATGTTCCGCTGTCACACCATCAGACATGATATTATAAAGTCTAATCGCATATCAGACAATCTTGAAATATGAACTCTTCAAAGACATCCTTACGCATGATAGGGAGTGTTTTCTCATTCAAAGTTGCTTCCGCGTTTACAAAATCTACTGATGCTTACATATTGTGTTTTTAAAGATCGCAAGCTTCACTTCTAAGCAGTAAAATATGCTATGACGTGTTCTCGAGGTTCTCGGTTTCAGTCATCTGATTCATTTTTGTTTTGACCCTTTTTTCTGTAACAAGTGGGACAACACTCGTGTTGATACCATCTCCCAGACAGCATCACATCATAGTCGAGAATAGTCAGCATTAGCAATCCTTTTTAAAAGGCTATATATCAAATACAGCCAAGATGAATTCTGTAGCCAACAAAATTATTGCGGCGTTTTTGTTGCTTTCAACAGCAACTACCATCAATTCGTTATCTCTACAGCAGCATCGATCTCGTAGAACATGGTTGACATCGATTCCATCTCTGGCATTGCTTGTTCCACAATATGTTAACGCTGAAGATACTAACACAGCAAGTAAACCGAAATCCAAATTTCAGCGTTATCCCGCCATTCGGTTTATAGCTGCATTGGGTGACCCATCCGCATCATCTGGGACTGGTGCAGATAAATGGGGTCTTTGGAGAGATGATCCTGGTCCTCGTGGTGTATACTTAAATAATTATGAATCAAGACTTGCCAAAACAGGTGTAGCACCTGCAGGTTGGCCATTCCAAAAAGATGATTGGTGGGTGGAAGAACATGGATTAATCATGTCAAATCCTGGTGACTTGCCAAGAAAAAAGTTTGATAAGGAAACAAAGGAAATTTTACCCTACAAGCGTTATGTTGTTACAGGTGATCGGGAGGTAACAACTGTCCTAACTGTATTTGATGATGGACGATGGGAGCTACAGAAAGGATCCCTTTATGATGTGACACACTTACCATGTCGATCTGCAAGGTATACTCCTGGTGCAGACGGGCCTGGTTCATGTACCCCACCTAACGCAGACACTAAAATGTTCCCAGTCAAGCCTGGTGCAGAGATGCCTGCTATTAATGGTTGCGCGAAACAAGATTATGCTGTCCTGTTTGTGCTTGGAGAAGAAGTTTGAACTACAGTATATTATAGAAACAGTTGAAAACGGTGCGAGTCATTATAGAGACGAATCGGTACAGCTTTTCTAGAGGGCTAAGGACCAGTTTGTTCGGAGGAGCATGTATACCTTATTCTTGATACAGAGACGGCACCTTTTCCTAAAAGATACACAATACGGTATGAAACTAAACTAGTAAAAGCTATCAATAACTTGATGTAAAAGGCTTCATATATTGCAATCAAGTCTTGTGACTTGCTTGTGGTAAGCAATTGCCGAGCTTACTATGAATCAGAGAATACAGTATACGGAGCAGCCGAGTGTCGCTGTCACTCACATGCACGAAGGGATAATGGCATCTAGGACTACTAGACACGCCTGTCATCTCGAAAATCCAGATTGGATGGTTTCAAAACCCAAAGTCCACCTTGCAAGGATTTTCCTCCAAAAGGTGCAAAGTGGGTCTTTCCCCCGTAATTCCATAAACGGGTAGTGTTTTGCAATGTTGATTGTTATTCTGACCGGTGATCCTCCTTCTTGTTTTGTGACTGCTATACAATCACTTCCTTGGGAATTTCATCAGAGATGCTTAGGAGGAGCGCACCTGGTACGTGGGCCCTTCAATTACCGTACAATACTCATAATAATATTACCTGGTAAATACATTATTATAATAATACCAGGTACGAGTACCAGGTACATTTTTTAGTACAAGCACGAAATGTCCGTAAGAATGACGTCAACAGCATTTTTCTCGAGTGTAATAAAATATTGTAAAATGGGAAAAAGCAACGTACGCCACCAATGTGTGTTAATCGTGAACGCCTTTTCCTCTCTAGAAAGTCAACACAGAACAAAACCGAACTCATTGTAAACGACCACAATCGAAACGTGAATCTTCAACTAGCACCAATTTTCTTTCATATAAATTAGGAAAAAAAAGTTGAGAGCCCGTTCGAATATATTAGTATGGCAACATCATCAGCTCAAACCGCAAACAAGTCAAGTCTCGCGACGGACAAGGAGCGTGCCAAGTGGACTGTCAAAAGTGTGGATCAAGATGCATCATTGGTACCAACTCTCGGAGTATTAGTTTGGTTAGGTTGGATGGGTGTTGTGCCTCTCATGATAACGTATACGATCTTTTTCGCCACGTCTAATCAACGCATTTTCCTCATCGGTCTCATGACATTATCATTGTTGATACCACGCAAGTTTTTTGGAAAGTACGGAACAAAGTTTGGAAATTGGATGATGGTTCAAGCTGAAAAGTACTTTGCCTTAAAGACAACAATAGAAGATGCAGATGCAATCGTGAAGACTTCTCATGATGGTAAAGCATCTATCTTTGCATTTGAACCGCATGATGTATTACCCTTTAGTGTGTTTGCGTTTAACACATGTCTTGGGAGAATTCCTGGTCGTGCAGGAGAGACGGGTGCTGCTCTCATGACAAGTGCTGTATTCAATGTGCCCTTTATGAAGCACGTATATACCTGGGTCGGGGGTGATCCTGTGGATAAGAAAACATTCCGTAAACGGTTAGAGCGTGGTGAAAGTTTTACATTCTGTCCCGGTGGAGTACAAGAAATGACATTAATGGATCCAGCTAAACCCAATGAAGTTGTTCTGTACCTTGCCAATCGTAAGGGTTTTGTCAAACTTGCGTTGGAAAAAGGAAATCCTATTGTACCTTGCTTTTGTTTCAATCTTCGTGGGGCTTATGGGTACTTCGTACCAAGGGGAGAACTTGTCAATAAGGTGGCACGAGCCATTGGTTTCCTACCATTGTTTTTCTGGGGGCGATTTGGTATCCCACTTGGAATTCCAAAACCACAAAAGATGCACGTTGTTATTGGAAAGCCTATGGATATCCCTTGCGTGGGGGCCAACCCTTCGCCTGAAATGATTGACAAGTACCATGCTCTGTTCTTGAAGGAACTTGAAGCTTTGTTTGACCGTCATAAACATGATGAAGGGTACGGCGAACGTACTTTAAAGATTATGTAATTCCTAATGTTAAGCCGATTCTGTCAAAATAAAATTGGATACTACAAGTTATTTACATTGCCTCTGTGCAGCTTTTTAATCTGTTAGGTTTGGATAAGATAGTCCAGAGGACCTAGTTTTGAGATTTATGGAGAGGTCTTTCCTTTTTTTACCTTTAACACTAACAAGTATGACTCAACTTTGTCAACTTTTTCTTAGGATCGCCGGTTCAACGATACAAGAAAAAGATGAATAGGAATTTTAGTCTTTCTTTTCTCAACTTTTCCTAAGATGCTGTTTCACAAATACTACTATGATTATTTATGTACTAATTCCATACGTAAGGAATCATACAAATCAAAGAATATAGTGACGTGGTGTTTTACCGGGTTCGTTTGATCTTCCGTCACTTTTTCGTCGATCTTGTACGGATATCTCTGGATCTGTCATCTGTTTCCAGATTGAGATGTTCCCTCTCTGTTGACAGCCTGGATTGCTATTTTTAGATCTGCTGGGTGTACTTTCTTGTCTGAACACTGACCCATTGACGTTGTTCTGTCCTTAAAGACATACACCAAAAAAATCTTTGTTCTGTGCTCTGGGAGTTCATCCAGAACAGTTGGAAATGATATCGTTTCATAAAGCTACAAGTGCTATTGTAGCAATTTTGTTCCTCGCGATTTTGGGCAGTAATAATAATGATGTTCAGGCTTTTACAACTACCTCATCTTTTCTCTCGAAAAGCTCAATGTCAAATGTCGTCTCAACTTCCAGTAGTACAAGCTTATATATGGCAATTCCTGTATTGAATAAATGGAGAATTGATAAATCTGGTTGTGTCATTGGTGTGGTGACAGGTCATCCTGTCATTGATGATGGTGATCGAATCACGACAAGTCCATTGTCAAATCCAAATGCGGCATCAGAACAAAAAATTGTCGTTACCAAGTCTGGTTCGAAATACAAATTAGGCGTAGCTCAGGCACCACTTCCATTCATGAAGGCGAATGGAAAAGCACCAGCCAAACCTGCGGCACCCAAGGCGAAACCTGCACCTAAAGTGAAGCAGCAGCAGGTGAAGAAAAAAGTTGTGGTTGCTAACAAGAAACCAGAACCTGCACCAGCTCCTCCGCCGCCACCACCAGCTCCCAAAATGAGTGAAGAACAAATATTGGCGAATGCCATGAAACAGGCAACTTCTGAATACAGCTTGACTGGTGAAACGATCGCAGGAGGCAAGTACTTGGTATCCGGCAGATCAAAACGTAGTACATCTGGAAAGAGTGATATTTATACAGCCTACCGTGCTGATTCAGATGGATTGCCCATGGGACAAGCATTAACCATCAAGGTGTCACCTAACCGTGTGGCATTGAAACGTGAAACAAAAAATTACAAAACCATTACTAGTGGATTGACTCGTGGCATGTTTGTAAATTTGGTAGAATTCATTGAAGATGCTGGTCCTGGTAAACGGTTTGCTGGCCAATGTGCCGTTGTGATTGAAAAGGGTGAAAAGGATCTCCGTGAATTATTGGTAGGTCGCAAACAAGGATTAAAGGGCAAAGAACTACGCGATGCTGCTGCAGCAGCAGCTCAATGTTTGGAAGCTGTACATAAATCCAATTTAGTTTGGACCGATTTGAAGGCTGAAAACTTTGTTGTGCAAGAAGAGGCTGGTAATCTTGTATTCAAGGGTATTGACTTGGAGAGTGCTATGCCTTCTAGAAATAATCCTGTAGACTACAGTCCGGAAGCCTGTCCTCCAGAATTCGCCAAGGCATACTTGGCAGGCGAAGGTTTGGAATTTGTGTTGAGTGATCGGTATGATATTTGGTCATTCGGTGTGTTGTTGTACGAATTGAGTACCGGTAAGGCATACTTTGGTAAGAAATCACCATCCCAAATTACTCAAACTGTACGAAGTGCCGGATTTCAAATTGATGTTGGGCCTGTCCAAGATGAAAAGTTGAAAGATCTGATTACACAATGTTGTCAGATTGAACCCAAAAAGAGACCTTCCATTACACAGATCTTATTTCATCCATACTTCTTAACAACTGGTATTGGTCCATTTGCATTTTAATATTTACAACAGTGGTGGAAACGCTGAATGTAAATACAAGAAGAAGTGAATATCAAAATCAATCTACTTTTACATAGAGAAACTAATTTATTTGTATGGGGCCTTGTGTTTTCTCTTTTTATGATTGTTTTTTATTAGATCAATTTTTCATCATCTTTGGATGGGCATGAGCAGCAGCGTCAGAAAAGCCACGTAGATCATGGAGTCCCCGGTGTCTTACTTTTATTTTGTACCAAGCTAACCGAGAACTTTCGTAGCGTTCCTATGCTGTCATTCGAGACATTTTCAAACAAAATTTCTAAACGAAAAGCTGTGTTGTATCGAACTGAATTTCCAAGGGCGTCGTGGGAAAATCAGGGCAGCAATAGAAAATTATATTGTAGGTAACTACTTTTAAAAAAGACCTTTATAGTGAGGTATTGTTATAATAGCACGTGCACCATCTCGTCTATCTATTAGTTTTCATAGGACATCTTGGTGTTTAGTTCTCAAGTGTTGGGATTTATTGTGTAACAAATTCACCGGGCATGACAGCTTCAGGTTTGGCTTCACTTTCTTTTTTCACCCAACCAGTTGCTGTTTTAAGTGCTGTTTTGGACAAGAAGTTCATGACAGGCCCAGGTACAGAATTTTTTAATTTCAAATCACATGCGTAAAACACACGTGTGCATCCAGGCTTGCTTGGATGATTTTCTAAATGCCAATGTCCTGCGACATCATCAAAGTCACATCTCTTATCATAATCAAGAGACCATACCAATGAATCAGCTTCCGGGATGTACGTATGATCATAATAATTTTCATACTGTAACAGGCAGTGTATTGCAACAAGCAAAAATTCGTTGTAAAAGAGAGCAGATCGAAGGAGAAGAGTGAGCATACATGAAGCAGAGAAAGAACAGAGTCCATTTTCAAATCATGGGCACGGCGATACCATGTAAAATGTAAGTGAACATTTGCGATTTTGCCACTACTTTTGTTCATGATGAACCCTCCAACAAAATGAAACATACCGAATATCCAGGCATAACCCCGACAACCATTTTAGTCTTTATTGTATATCTACCATCACCATTCTTTTTAAAGACATAGTTTTTACATTCTTTTACTTTGGGTACCTTGCCTTTGTAATCATTTAAATTTAAAATCTGATTCCAAACGGCTGACTTGGGTGCATCAACATCTTGAACACATACAGCCTTGCCTGCGCCACCTTCTTCTTCTGGCAAGATTTGCTTCATGACTGGCTTTCCATTGCCTAGAATAGATTCATCTTTCTTTTCTAATGAAAGTTGTCCAAATGGACCAGGTTCGTACGGAGTTAAAACGCCACGATGTTCATGACCTGCATTACGATCCATCTTTTTTCCTTCCACTACAACATTGTGTTGATTTGGTGCGAACGCAGCAAGAAACACAATTGCTACTAAAGCTGGAGTGCGAAGAAACCATGAGAAACTAGTCATCTTTGGATAGAGAGAATACAGTAATGAATTCTTTGAAAACAAGGTGTATTAGTGAGATACAGTCACTAGAGGTATGTCTTTGTGTTGGATCAATAGGACAAAACAAAGATGATCGTTGGGTGTGTTCTTCGAAATGAAATCGAGATAACCCAGATTTTTGACAAATGCTGTCTGATGATGTCGTCGTACGATCTGCGATGTGTCGGCATCAGTTCAGATCGATGTCAAAAACCAACGCGTGTCAGAAAGATACGCACAAAAACAGCAAGCTTTCTCACAAGGCATCGCTGGGTCCCTGACAAGAGATTCTTATTATTTTGGGGACAAACCCCCATAACCCATAACCTGGTAAAAAACGTATGCCATAGTGCTGTCTTGGTCAATCGAATGATTCAAATAATAATGATATCATTAGCTCGAGCACGGTCGGTAGTCCAGACTCTCTTGAATCCGACTACCGGTAGTTACTACAGGTGCATACTGATCTTACATAGGATCTTTCCAGGACGAACCCAAGCTGGTAGTTACCATGTACCTGGTAACGGTACCTTACCTGGTAGTTATGACTACGCGAGGTAGTTCAAGGGTCCTCTAGCAATGAACACTCAAAATATTACCCAGGTAGGACGGACCTCGGACTCCCAACACCCGCAATGATATTTATATGTGGTCAAACCGGGGTGGGAAAAAATATTTTCTCGTGTCATCATCACACGACTAAAAACTAAAAACAGAACAGAACATGCTGTCTCTAGAAAGCTTTTGTTCTTCCCACGGATCGCTCACGGTCGACAAAAGAAACTTTTGTGATTCCTCGCCAACCTTACACTATCGACTAAAAAATAGAATATAACATTCAAGCTGTTGCCTATGCATGGTAGCAATGTCGTGATATTTTAAAATAAAATATGGGCAGTAGCAATAGCAAGTATGATGATGTTACTACTAGTAAAAATCAACCTTCCATTCGCGACGAACGGCAGCAGTGTAAACCCGCAAGAATAGAAACAGAGTATGACTTACCTGATCACATCAATTCAAATGTGGTTGAAGCTACTCGAAAAGTTGCCTTTTCGATAGCAACAGAAGGAGTTGGTGAAAAGGTAGAAGCCCATGGTTGTCTTTTTATTGTAGGCAATGCAGCTCTTCTGTGTTCCGAAAAAGAGAAACTTGGCACAATCGGTTTGCCCGATAAAAATTATAGCAAGCCTCCTTGGGGAAAGGATCATGTTCGATACAATGTTTTCAGTTTTGTTCCATCAAATGAAGAAAGAGAGATGCCAGAGCAGTCTTCTCTATCCAAAAAAGGCATACAGTCTCTCTGCAAAGAAGATGGAGGAATTGTGATTGATGGCATAACAGGTGATGTATGGTGTGGAAACTATTTTGTCCGTGATTTAGGCAGTGGAAATAATCCTGGTGGAGGAAGAGGTGCCGCGGCATCTTCAATTGCCATTCAGGCCGGTGGTTGTTTTGCCATTAAAGTATCGGGGGATTTTTGTGGCAGTATTAGCAAGCCTCTTCCGCCGAATGCTATGATTGAAGTGTATCCATGCTCCCAGAATTGCCGGAAGGAACCGATCCCAACAATAAATGGAGATGACAACATATCTAATGAAGATGAAAGATTGCTCCAACAAACACTTGACCCTTTGCAAGCAACATTTATCGTTAAGCAAGCTATGGA
>WKLE02004976.1:0-14917 GCA_014885115.2 Asterionellopsis glacialis | reverse complement strand
ATTATTAATTCTTATAGCATTAGCAAATTCAACCTAATTTACATTATTTTTTGTGCCTCCTAACTTCTAAAAATAAGGTACCTGTACAAGTACAATTCGTATGGTATTAGCATCTGCAAACAGGTAATTAACATTTAATATGTCTAATGTACCTTACAGTCACTGTAATCTTGCACCTCTGCAGAACATGACGCTACAGACAGACAGTCGTACGTACGGTTGGTAATGGAAAATCCAAGATCTGCTTCATCTCTCAGCAACCCACATTTTTATGTGGAACCGGTATCACCGTTTTATATTTTATTTCTTACCGAGTCTAAAACATTCTTCGTGGGGTGTGTTCCCCTTTATATTGAAACTTACAATACATTGATATGAGAAGTACAATATGGTACCCTTTACGAGTAGACAAGACTAGTAAGTAAGTTAAAGTCCATTGTGAAACTTCTTATAATACATGAGATACCATGTACCAAGGACCAGGTACCTGGTAGGACCTACACTACTGATACGTGATGTGGTTTCGTCTACAAAAACGAACTCATCGAAAACTAAATTAGTCCTACTGTAGTCACATGATTATGGGTGTCACAATTTGGAAAAAATAAAAAGGGGTACGAGTGCAATACGCGGTTTTGAACCTGGCGCCCTATTGTACCCCACTTGCTTGTCGCATCTAAAAAGTCTACTTCCACATTTTGACGCGAATACAAGTTTTGCGAACCCTCGTGTGAAGAGAGAAGTGGTCATATTTTCAATAAGAAGAACAACAAGAAGAAAGGAAAGCAAGAGCGCTCTTCATTTTTGCAAGACTGCATGTATATATTTACAGAAAGCCGCCACTGATTACGTTTTATGGTTATGATTTTTCTGAGCAACATAATTTCAAATCCACTCATTCATGGAAAGGAAAGTCTTGTCTTTGCTTCCATTGCTCTATGCAAAGTTTTCATCCCCATGCATCAATATGTAGGTGCGACGATACAAAAAATTAAATTGGGCTGGTACAGCAATGTGTTCAGCAAAGGACTTGTATTGGGAGTGGGTGCCGCAATAGTTGCGACGACCGCATGTGTCCAAAGTTGCATTGCCATAAGTCATGCGCTACCCAGGATAAGTATCGCTACAACATTTGGGGCTCGTCTTGCTGGATTGAGACTCGTGGAAAGGTACATTGACGATCCGACTGATGCCATGAATACATTGCGTATCCTTCAAACCATGGTGCAAACAGATGGTCACATACGCAAGCTCATCGCAGAAATAGGGGGGATCGAAATAACAGTAAAGGCCATGAGAAAACATGCTGACGATAGTGAGGGGGTGGCTGCTAACGGGTCAGGATTACTCCGAGCTGTGTGTGAATACAATGATGGCATGAATGATCGGAAAATAATGGAACATGGAGGTATCAGTGTCTTAGTTAATGCCATGAAACATTGGCCCGAAAATGAAGAAGTTCAGGCAAATGCATGTATGGCTTTGGACCTCCTTGCAGCGAACTGTGACATCGCCATCCGTAAGAAGATTATAGACGTAGGTGGTCTTGTTATACTAGCCGAGGCGCGAACAAAGCACCAGCATGATATCCGTATAAGTGTCCCCGCTGCGCATGCCATCATTGAGCTTGTAGCACGAGATAAAGAATTACTAAAGTGATGCCTTCTCGAACGAAGGAATCTGAGGTCCTGAAAGCAAGTTGCATCATCTCGATTACGCAGACTGTTATATCTCGGTTGAGTTTTGTGGTTTGAATAATCACCGAAATGGTACACGTTCACACATAATCAACGAAATGCCTTGGCTGAAAGGCCACGAAAGTACAAAAACAAATAACCCATCAAACATCATGCTTACATACAACATTATCACATAAAAGTATAACTCCCAATATACTGTTGGCATTTTCCTTTATGAAATCAATATGCCGTAAAGTAATGAACTTTCCACACTTTATACTACTTGACATTATCCAGTCATCAGTTATTGTTACACTGATTTCATCTCTTTCTTGTCACGTGTTTGGAAAGGAGGACAACAAAAGGCAATGCATACAACCGTACTACATACTCAAAAAGAGATAGATAGAGAAAGGATACCGCAAAACTTACGCACGTTTATAACAGAATGCCGAGTTAAAATCAAGGACGGATCTGGATTTTTCTCGGTGCACATGTTCTGTTAGTAACGATGATTGTTTTGAATTTTGTACCGATTTATTGTGTTCAAATTGCTGGTTGTGTTCCAAAAGGTATATATTCACGGATTGTCCTTAAAGGATTAGTGATGATTGTTGACGTTTCTGAGTCAGTATGTATAGAGTTCGAATTGCTGTCTGTTAAGCCGACAGATATAATAATATGATATGTGGAAGACTGGTTGGGTTACGCAACACAAAAGGGGGGAAACAAACATATAACATTTTGACATATATAATGATAAAAAGCACATGCGCATGGACTGGATGGAATGAGGTAAAGCAGGGAATGGAAATGTTTGATGACAGACCAACCCAAGAAAGATAGAGGAAAGTAAATTGAAGTGAAGCCAAGAGGAAATGTTGCTCTTGTACAACATCATTTGCTACTGCTGCTGCGTCTGCAAAAAATGAAACATATTGATAAACCCATATATCACAACCAAAAAGAGGAAATCAATATAGAATGAAGGAATGTACACGTGTCACCTTTGAACAGAGACCATCTCCGTGAGCCGTTCTTGAACTATACTCCTTGACCTACAACAAGGAAATCTTTCTATCCATCCACCCATCCGTCTTAACTTTGTCCCTTGGTCATCCAAGCTGGAAGATTCGAAACTTTACGAACACTTGTGTCTCGGACATTCGCAGCTGGTGCGGGGGCTGGTGTGGCTGCAGCAGCTGGTGCTGGTGCAACACTTCCATTTCCACCTGCAGCAGGTGCAGGCGCAGGCGCCGGTGATGGATTCGGATTCGTCCCATATGGATTTGTAGTACCCACAGGAGGTGACCATGCTCCATAATATTTACGTGCTGCTTCTTCCCCATAGTGATAGGCATATCGAAAGAATTGATCATAATATGCATCAGCACCTGGGGCAGGTGCTGCTGCAGCAGGTGTTGCTACCGATGCAGTTGTTGCAGTGGTAGTAGAGGCCGACGTAGCAGCTGCAGGAGTTGCTGCGGTAGTAGTAGCGGCTGCAGCACCATTTCCACCAGCTGCAGCTTGTGCTGCATAGTAGGCAGCCCATTCTGCTGAATAGTCTGTTTGACCACCAGCTGCGGCTGTCTGTTGTTGTTGTTGTTGTTGTCCATAAGCTCCATATTGCTGTTGTTGACCGTACGATTGTTGACCATATGCCTGTTGTTGTCCGTAGCCACCAGCCTGTTGTTGGTTTTGATATCCTGTCCCCGCCATGACACTTTGGGATGACTGTTCTTGAATGATACGATGTATCATTTCTTGCACTTGTTGACAGCCTTCGGGTGTACCCTGAACTGTGCAGATGCGATGTGGTTGACCTGGTGTTGGATGCGATGGTATTTGAATACGTGTACCAGATTTGTTTTGCATTTCCTTGATGACACAACCAGCACGTCCAATACACATACCTACATCCTTGTCTGGGACGTAAACTTGAAGTGTTGTTTGTCCAGACCCGGCTGTACCACTAGCACCTCCGAGAGCACCAGTTCCTTGTTGATTTTGTGTTTTGCTATTCAATAATCCTTCAATGAGTTGTTTGGCCAGGTTGGCACCTTCGGGGTGTGGATGAGTGACATTGACAGTCCGGACCATGGGATTGTCAGCATCAGCTTGTGGTGGAATTTGTACATTGGCTCCTGACTGATCTTGTATGTTCTTGATATTTGTCCCTCCCTTCCCAATGATTAATCCAACATCCTTGTCGGGTACTTTTACTGTAACATGTGCATGTCCTGCCGCCAAGGCTTCTTGTAATTTCGCTGCCTGAGATGTTGCACCTGTACCAGGTGTAATTAAAGGAGCGGCAGTAGCGGTGGCAAGACCAGAGGCAGCAGCGGATGTACGCATACGTTCTTGTACCATCCCTTGAATGATATCACGACACATATCAATCGATTCTTTGGAAGTTGCAGTCAAGGTAATTACACGCTGTGTTTGTCCAGGTGCCATTTCATGTTCTTTTTGAATTTGGACTCGTGCGCCAGATCTGGCTTGCATACTTGAAATAGATTCACCGCCACGACCTATACACGAGGCAATGCCGACCGAAAAGGTAGGGTGAGCAAGTAGAAAAGTTCAAATGTGTTGAAAAAGTAAAAAAGGCGAGAATGTGAACGATGAGATGGAAACAATAGCTTACCAATAATATATCCTACAACACCATTGGGTACACCAATTTGTTCTTCCAACATTTGGCTGGGCTCTCCTCCTGGTCCATAGTGTCCTCCGCTTGGATCATTGCCACCAACCCCAATTAGCTGTGCGACTGGAACTGGTTTGTATCCAGCTGGAGCAGCACCGGCGCCACCAGCAGGATTCATGGCTGCAGCAAGTGCATCAGCTGCTTGTGCTGCTATGGATTCAGCTGAAGCCTGTTGGTCTGCTTGTTGTCCCATCTGTTCGTTCTTCGAAGCGTTGGGGTCAACAATAGGTTCTGCTAATTCAGCTTGGCGCAAAACTGCATCTACTTTATCCAAAGCTTGATCCACATCCTTGGGCAATCCATCAACCAAGATATGCAATGGTTCTTCAGGTATACCAGGTAGTGGTGGTTTACCTGTCGATCCGCGTCCTTTAAATTCAATTTTAAGCTTGTCGGGAGAACCTAACTCTTGAATAATTTGAGGAATTTGAACATAATGAACAAAATGATACGCCGTGCGTTCTGCAGTTGTATTCACCCAGATCCGTTTTTGGACAGGTTCCATTGCCATTTTCATACGTTTAGCGACATCTTCTAATCCAGGTAATGTTGAAGCTGCAGTGGCGGGCGTTGCTGTTGCTGCGGCTGGTGCATCGTCAGATACACCCCATCGCCGACGTTTCTTCGTTGGTGCAGCGGATGCAGATGTATCTTCAGCAGTAGCATTGGCATTGACTGTAGCAGTACTAGGATTAGAATTATTTCCAACGGCCCCACCATTTTGAACATCCGTTGCTACAGCCGTCAATGTTGCTGGCACTGCTGTTTCTGTAGGCTGACCTGATAACCGCGCTGCAATCTCTTTGGCGCGTGCGATTGCATCGTCTGCTGCTGTCATCTTGACTGTTGCCTTCTTGCTCTCCGTCCTTCGAGGTACGCTTACTTCACACACCTTGGCGTTTTGGTTTTGTGTTGTGCTTCTTGAGCTGTTTCCTGGTTTATCTCTCTATTTTTTTGGATTCCTTTTTACGCGCATTTTTACTAGGTCCTACCTTACGAGTACATAATAGGACTTAGGTCCTACGTAGAGAAGTAGTAAAGGTAGCTACCAGATAGCCTGCCTGCCTTAGAGAGAGACCATCCCAAACACCACTACTGTAATCAGAGGCGGCTGCAAAATTCATCGCCAGCGATCCGCATGAAAAACAAACGCGCACATCCTCACCAGGCACTGGTAAAACCTCATTCGAGTTAAGCTTATTTTTCTTCCTTTGTGTCCAGAGATGAACAGAGAAGAGGGTTGAACGAACAGAGGATGATGAGGGTTCTCGTTTTTTCCGTGCCTGCCCCACCCCCCTCCGTCATTGTCAGTCGTAATCACGACTGACAGGACACTACAGATCATGAGGATGACACCACCATGCTAGATAGGATAGACATGTTCGTAGGACTTACCAGGTAGCCCTAGTCCTTCGAGAACCCCCCCAAAAAAACACAACAAGAACAAAATCACAAGATTCGAAGTAATTAGAAAAATACGTTTACAAAAAAATACAAACATTGCTCAATAATTGTAAATTTGGTTGTTCGTGACGAGATCTCATCCACTTTTTGGAAATATAAGAACAAACGTCCTAATGATGTTAGACCAAAACGGTGAAATACATCAAATACAGAAAAAAGGAAAGAAAACAATTTGTACACCGACAGCAGATGATAGTACTGTGAGTCCATCCTCTTCTACAGTTCATCCACGATTGGCGTCTATTGATAACAGCAATAATTGTGAGACGATATCGATAACAACAAAGAGATGTCCTTGCAATTCTAATACCACCAGAGGTGATAGTTGTTGTGTTCTAAAGTCTATCGCGCGCCAAGATGATAGTGGTATTTCAAGTCCAAACACGACTGATGATGGTCGTATAATTAACGGGAAGAAGAATAACAACCTTGATGATGTCGTAGAGAACAAGTCTTGCGTGAAAGAAAGGTGGATAATCTTGATTCTTTCCTGTATTGTTATGCATGGACTTTACTATTTGTAAGTTTTATATAATATATATGTGACTTTGGTATTGGACGCAGTTGCTCTGCCTATAGTGCTTATACACTCATTTGCATCGTTTAATGAAACTATACTGCATACCTAAACCCAGAATTGCTCTACCAGCATCTATACATCAACAACTAAAGGAAATCATGCCAAGAGAAGATTTTGAAGCAAAGTTTCAACTCCTCTTTACATTTGCTCACTTTCCAGGTATTGTGCTACCCCTATTCACAGGTATCCTAATAGATAAATATGGTGGTAGAGTATCTCTACTAATTTTGTCTACAATTTGCCTTTTGGGGCAAGTCATAACATCCATCGGTATTGAAATCAAAAGTTGGCTCATAAGCTTAGTAGGGCGGTTCATTTATGGATTAGGATTTGAACCATTATTCATTACAAATCAAACTTTTCTATCTACATGGTTCAAGGATAAAACTGAACTTGGTTTAGCACTTGGTATATCAAGTGCTATGAGTTACGTTGGTTTCCTCCTAAGTTTTGCCATAAGTCCATTAGCTGCCAATACAGTTAACGCCTCATTTGCATTTTGGATTGGTACAATTTTAAAAGCTATTGCTGTTTTATCCGCTGCCGTCATATTTATAGTAGATAAAGCTGCTACAAAACAACAACAAATCATCCCATTATCAGAATGTAAGAACAAACAGTCTTCGTTTTCTCATCATCACGATGTGGCATGCATCGATGGTATGCAGGTAGACGTAGAAGCAGGAGCTCAAAGTAGTAGGAAAGAAGGTTGTGATCCCACTAACGAGGGTCGAAAAGAGTCTGATGGCCAATCAAGAACTCAAGCTTCTGACTTTCGACTTCCCTTTTGGCTCCTTTGTTGCTCATGCGCTCTGGTGTACTCAGCCTCTAGAGGATTTATCAACGTTGCGTCTGGACTCATGCTTGAACGCAACTTATTTGTAGAACCCCCGAAGGACTGTACGTTACGATATCCTAATCAATGTACTTCTGGATATATTGTTGCTGCTGCTTCGGAGCAAAATCCGTCGACTGATAAAAAAAACCGTACATGCCCAGAGGATGTGTCTCATTTGTCCTATTCACCCGTAAGGCCCGACTCCCTCAACGTTACATCGGAAGGATTACGATTGCCACCAGCATCACCATGGGATATGACATCCTATGTGTATGATCCATTAAAGAAATCTGACATTAACTGTGACGATGCTTTCTTTGCAGAGGCGTGCTTGCAAGACTACTGCGATAAGCAGGACACAGCAACCGAAAAGGCAGGATTACTCATGACTGTTCCCTATCTTGTAACAATAGCCACAACATTCATCTTTGGACATTATGGAGTGGACAAGTTTGGATGGCGGGCAGAAATGGTGTGTTTTGCTCCTGTACTGCAACTAATCTCTCATGGAGTATTGGCTTTCCAGAGAAAGTCTCTAGTATTGCCATTGATAATCCATGGTCTTGGATATTCCATGTCTGTATCTGTATTGTGGCCATCGGTTCCCTTGACAGTAAAAGAGCATGTTTTAGGAACAGCTTTTGGCCTCATGACCTGCATTCAAAATATGGGTTTAGCATTCACCCCCCTGATTGTTGCATCGACGTACAATAATGCTGGACATAAATATCTACCACAAGTTCAAATAATATTCGTGGTACTTTCTGGGGGGGCTATACTAGTAGGCATTGGTCTGATCTATTTTGACAGGAAGTCGGGAGGGTTGTTGCAATTAAGAAAACAGAGATAAAGCTATGTATGGTTATCAAGGCCAAGATGATGAGAAGGTACACGTAGTCGAGGAGAAAGCGGTGATTAGAGAAGTGTATAGCTAGCCAAAGGAGTAAAGAACTTGAGGGATTGATTTCCCCCAGTGGAATACACTCGAAAATCAAGTGAGATACGGATTGATATGTTTCACATTATTGGCCTTGCCGCTCGCAATAGATAAAATCATTTTGAAAATGATGCAAAGTAATATCAGTGTGTTCCTTTTTGACAATCGACAGTTGATCGTCTTGACAAGCTCTTTCCAACAAGTCTATCCAACGTGAAAAAAGTTCGCTGCTGCAATGTCTACCACCGTGAGGTCTATCTGAGTAGTCCTTCTCCTTTTCGTCGTCCGAGTCACTACTCCCTTTCTGTTTGGTTTCTTCGTCGTTGCTTTCAATTATTGCTGTCTCTTGTTCATCGTCATGGTTGTTGTTAGCTCCTTCGTCGCCTCTGACATTGTCATCAGTGACAGGCTGGTTGATCTCTTTGCAATATAAATCACGTGGCCCAAATTCATATCCATTTATAAATTTCCATAGTATGGGCTCCCCTCGACGAACATTTTGTCGATCCTTTCCTGGTAAACAACATGGCTTTAAAACAAATAACTTGGCCTTGGGACAATTTTGGTACAATTTTATGGCATGGACACTAAGGGCTTTACAGAGGTGTATTCCAAACATAAGGATAGGTCCTGGACATGCATTCAACATGCGACTATGAAGATTTCGAATTTCTCGAGTCTTTTTTATATTCACTTTACGAATTCGTAGCTGGACAGGCCATTCTCTTTCATAAAAGATTTGTTGTATATGTGGTGGATTGGATTCACTGTGGCAGGGAAAGTTATAGTCGATTAGCAAAATCTTATCTACCAACTCCGGAGGCAACAATTCAGATAGAAACATGGAAGTTATACCAAATCCACAACAAATATCCACAATGGTGATTTTTTCTTGTTCTTCTTTTTCCTGCAACGAAGAGTTGGATTGATCTTTTTTGTATCTAGCAACGAAATCCATAATGTACCTTATGCAAGGCTCCGATTCGTTCAATTCTTTTGCGATCCGTTTTTTAATCCGTCTCCAAGTACTAAAATCGTGACAGAAAAGCAAAATCCACTTTTCAACGATTTCCAGTGCTTTTTGACAGAGTGGTGGGTTTCGGGTCCATATCGGAAGTTCTTTCAGTTGACTTTCGATCCAGGCGATATCTACCTCTTTCGAAGATTTCATGCCTACCACGGCAGTTTCCTTTGTGGAATCAGCACTATAAGCCTGGCCTATCGAAGAAGATAAAGTTGTATTGGACATGGTCAAACAATTTTGATCGAGTGTAGATGACCTTGCGCACTCGCTTATGGTGTATGAGCTGGAAAGAATAGGGAGGTAGAAGAATAATTGTGTTTACTTTGGAAGTGTCTGGTGTCTTGTTGTTGTTTGTCGTGCCAGTTTTCAAACTTTGTCACCACTCCCCATGTTTGGCCCACATGTGATCGAAGCGTTTGCAACAATCATGTCGGTACGTACGACGTAGATAAAAAGCAGTTGTCAACATTAACATGAAGCGACGGAGGTTGACAAAGAGATCAAAAATTTGAATGGGTGTCAGACATGTCGGGCGTGTGTCGTGCGTTATTTAGTGTGTCGTGTGACACTTTTGGGTATCGGTAGGCGAAAGGACGTTACACATGTTTTATATTAAATAAAGTATGAAATAATGAATAAAGTTATATGGAAAATAGAAAGAAACGGTTTCCAACGAAGTTGTTATAACTTCGATACTAAACACGCAAGCCAATTAATTTTTTTGAAAAAACGTTTCGTGGGTTCGCCACCCAAGAGCCTGGCGGGATATTGAACTGCAGTCCTACGGAACCATCCGTTCTTTTGTCACACTGACTTCAGGACCGCCTGGCGATTGCGAAGGTAGCATCGCCTCCCCGAAACACATCTTGATCTAATGAATGTGTTGTTTCCTTCTTTTCTTCCACACGGAAATCGCTATTATCTACGTCGTCTACAACTTAATCGGCATCTTTCCTTCATTGAGAAGGATCGAGAGGTGACAAGATAAGATTACTTTGAAATCGGGAAAAGCGAAAGATGAATAATCTTTTCCCGTTTTTAGTGCTGTACTGCAGTAATTTTGCCGATGCAAGAATAATTGTTCAATCCGTTGAGTCTTCCAAAAGAGTGTTCGAACATGAGCAGATACCAGTACACGATGCAGTAAATATGCAAAATAGGGATCCAGAGGAATATCGTGAACCATACGAAGAAAAAGAATTGAACGATTCGGGTTGGGAGCGATTTTTAGATGAAGCAACAGTTTCTCCGGATGTTTCCTATTCATTAGCATCGCCGGCACCAACTGAAGAATCAACTTTGGATCCATCATCTTTGTCAAGTATTTCGGAGGAAATAATACTAATATTGGAAGACCCTGACCTGGGCATAAGCACTACTACTACTCCGAGTGTTTTTCCATCAGGATCACCGGCACCAAGTGAAGCATCATCTCACCCTACCATTACCACTCCTGAACCATCAACTTTACCTACCGAAGGCCCGTCTTTTCAGCCAACAATAAGTCCCTCGCAAAGACCATCACAGAATCCAACTCCCCCCCCGTCATCTTCTCCCTCGAAAAATCCATCAGCAAGTCCATCTGTTGCTCCTAGTAGATCTCCATCACAGATGCCTAGTGTAGCTCATTCCGCTTTCCCATCTTCGAATCCAACAACGAGTCCATCGGTGATTCCGAGTGATTCTCCTACATCCGGGCCCACTGTGGTCCATTCAGTCGGCCCATCAGCAGGTCCATCCATGAGTCCATCAATTAGTCCATCAGTGGCCCATTCACTTGGCCCATCGGCGGGTCCATCCGCAACTCCATCGCTTGCTCCTAGCGAATCCCCTACAAATATTCCTACCTCTGCCCACTCAAGAGGTCCATCGGTGAGTCCTTCTATGGCACCCAGTCGTCCCCCTTCATCCAAGCCTAGTGTGGTTCCTTCTGCTGTTCCATCAGCTAGCCCATCTGCTGGGCCATCTGGAACTCCAAGTCGACTGCCTACAGCAGTTCCTAGTGTGGCTCATTCTCTTGTTCCATCAGCAACCCCGTCAGCACGTCCTTCTGCATCACCAAGTCGTTTCCCTACACAAATGCCTAGCGTAACTGCATCATCATTACCTTCGGTGCTGCCTTCTGCAGCCCCATCTTCTTCTCCAAGCAGGACCCCTACATCCAGTCCTAGTGCAAACCCATCATCCTTTCCTTCGACTAGCCCTTCAAAGAGTCCGTCGGCTTCTCCGAGTAGATTACCTACAGCTTCGCCTAGTTCCTCTCCAACTTCGATTCCTTCTGCGTTGCCTTCTTCTGCACCGACAAAGGTTGCTTCAATGAGTCCAACCGAGCAACCCTCATCAATGCTAAGTGAAAGTCCCTCTGTCTCCCCTTCGACTGCACCTACCTTGTCACCTT
This sequence comes from Asterionellopsis glacialis, assembly GCA_014885115.2. NCBI lineage: Eukaryota > Bacillariophyta > Plagiogrammaphyceae > Rhaphoneidales > Asterionellopsidaceae > Asterionellopsis > Asterionellopsis glacialis. Next base: position 3,287 of record WKLE02004976.1, on the reverse strand, counting down.
CATCAAGCCCGTCTGATCAACCCAGTGAGTCACTTTCGCGGTCTCCGAGTGATTTTCCTTCCGCAACTCCAACGTCGTTTCCCTCGATCTCAGTGAAACCTTCTGTAGCACCAAGTATGCTTCCTTCCGGAAATCCAACAAATGTTCCGACAGCAAGTGCAAAAGAATTCTCGATCGTTGACTCTATCGCAATCAACACCGGTTCTGACAATACCATGGATGATGAAACTGTCAAAATCTACGAAGAGAACGCAAAGAATTTTATTGTTGATAATCTCCCACCCAATGATAAAGTTGAAATTACAATTAAATCTGTTGAGGTGGTTTCACAGAGCTATCCATCCCAGAGACGACAACGAAAACTTCAAAATGGAGATCTTATTGTTGAAATGATTATTAAGGGAGAAATACTCCCAGGAAATCCCCCGGAAGAATTTTCCATTGCAAATGCCATTATGAACGGATTTGAAAACAATCTTGATGATTTTATGGATATTTTGGCTGATTCGACTTCTTTGTTTGTGGATGACTCAGTGATTGGTGGGGTTGAAAGTGATGCTTCAAGAAATAGTCCCAAAAAAGAAAACAATAATTTTAATACAATGATCTTCATTGCTGGAGCAGTAGCAGGTGGAGTAATCGCTGTGGTTGCCAGTGTTTTTGCCGTACGGCACATAAGAAGCCACAACGGTGACCTGCGTGACATAGAGAATAATCGTTCCGGCGGGAGCAGTATATCTGAACGTGTCAAAGAAATCATGGTTCCGAGTAGAAGCATGTCATCCGAAAAGAGCAAGGGGGGTGTTGAATCAGGTGATAATGATAGCACATGGACGTACTTTGAAGAAGATAGCAAATTTATGTCAGCGCCTACTCCAAATGTAAGTAAGAAGTTGTCTTTTGTATCATCTATCTGATGATTCTGCCGTATTTATTATTCTTAATTTTCGTGACTTTCTCTCTTACCGTTTCTTTCCCCTTGAAACAGAATGCTGAGGAGAATAATCCTACTCGTGTGCTTTCTCCCATTGAAGAGGGGAGGCAGTCTAGGATGGATGAATGTAGTGATATGCCTCCCGACACAAAAGAGTCAGTTACAAATCACGCCACTCCACGAGGAACGCCATTTTTGCAACTGGACACAACGTCCACAATTGTATACAACGCTTGGAAAAGTATAACTCCTGCAAACAAGAAGAAGAAAAACAAAAAGAAGAAAAAGAAAATCTCAGTTGTAGACAGTCTCTTAGCGGAGAATCTTTCTGATGACCATGCACCTTACAGAACCTCTGAAGCAACCCCTTCTACACCAAGGACGACTGCTTCCGGCACAAGCGCGTCAAGCCCCGTCATTAGAACATTTCCCTCTGATGTCACAACTCCTACAATGAGTAATTTTGAAACATCTAGTATGATTAGAACTTTTCCCTCTGATGTAACCACACCAAGAGCAGGCAATGGTGATCGCAAATCTCCATACAATAACAAGGGTAAAAAATCATTGAGCCCGTCGTCGAGTACGATTAGAACATTTCCTTCAGATATAACAACACCAAGAGCAGGAAACGGCGATAGCAAATCTCAATTCTTTGGTAAGGGTAAAAGAGTATCAAGTCCTACTGCTTATCGAAGCCCTGATGATGTCGGCGATAGGTATCAAGTGAAATCATATCCGTCACAAGACTCAGCATCCTCAAATTCAGGAACAATAGGTGTTGCACCCGATGGCTTCAAAAACACGACTACTCAAGATTCTCTTCAATATTCGATGTCAGAGGATTCCACAAATGTTAAGGTCAGTCAATTATGAAATGGAAAAGTCTATGCCTCTGTTGTTGACAACCATATTAAAAGTTTTCTTTCGAAATAAAATCATCCAACACCACCTAACTTTTTCTCCAACCTTCTCTCACCTATTATCCATGGTCCACTCATACGATAGATCCATGACACATGGGATCGCACGGTACAAAAAGTGAATAAGATGGTTAAAACTTGTCAAAGTCCGAGCGGAAAATCAGAAAATTTGTATTATCCGGATACGATTGGATTCTAAACGGTTTCGACATCATGCTGTTTTTTCCTTGTTTCTTTCGTGACCATTATTCCGTGAAGAATCTCCTTACACTGGTATAGGTGTACGCTTGAGGAGGCAGTTTAATAGAAATATTAGCATCATGGTCGGTAAAGTGCAATGATTAATTAAATAAAATTTGAATATTATACATTATACTTTTTGCTTCTTCTATCTTTTCTATTCATATGAAAAGTGAAACATAGAAATTTGTATTAAGTAGAAGTTAGCCATCCGACAAGGCCAAGCTTTGGATAAATTCTTTGTAAGACTGCGTCGAAGAAAGCACAGCACATCCGCCAGACACCCTCATCTTCTCAAAACTGACTATGATGGGCAATAAGAGAACGGAACTTTGTTCTTACCAAGGTAAACAAACAAAGAAAAAGCGAAAAACGGAACAATCGCATAGCTAAAATGTGTTGGTAGTTTTGAAGCTAACTACATCTCCAATCAAGATCTTGCTTGACAATATTACAATTGATAATGTATCATTATCATTCCACCACCAGGCTTTATCAACCATGTCATCAAACCAATCCAATTTACCATCAATATCAAATGTTGCATAATCGGTAAGTATTTCTTCTCCAGCTTCGATATCTCGAAGGAGCATACTCGGCATTTGTCCCGTCATCAAGTGGCTATAGATTGTAATCACATTCACCAACATTGGGTACCTCATCATAACTCACACTTTTCATGAAGGAACCTCCATCACGTTCAACGACAGCAGCAAAACATTTGTCGTCGTCACTATCCTCGAGACAATCACGTTTTTCCACATGTGCCCACATCAAAACATCACAAGCAAGATCGTATGATAAAGTAGAAAAAAATCTTCGAAAGTATATTTCTTTCCGAAATACAGCATGCTGCGTTGTTCGCCAAACAACATCACCAGCTTTAATATTGGCTATAGCATTAAATCCCACGTCCCTTTTTTGCGGAAAAAGTGATAAATACTTCAAGACCACACCTTCTTCCTCCAAAGATATGGTACATTCTGCGAACCCCTGTTTTGGCGACTCCCACCTTGATCCCGCGGATCTGGAACTATTATTTGACTGTCTACATGTACGTATTGACGTAGTATACCGGGTACGTTTCCTTAGACGGCGCGTTTCAAAGCTATTATCCATTGAAAGTAACTGGGAAATATTTTATTTTCGGGGATGGAATATCCCTTGATTTTTTTTCCTTGCGGCGGGCA
>WKLE02004969.1:0-10561 GCA_014885115.2 Asterionellopsis glacialis | reverse complement strand
GAATGCCCCGAATTACAGGAAACAAGGTCCATTCATTTGTTTCCAAACCACTAGCAAACTCTTGTGAATGCCCCGACTTATTGGTAAATAGGTCAGTTTGTCACGAAAGTGACAAACCTAGCTTTTTATTGTAATTCCGGACACAAGAACTTTGCCCCCCTCTGTTTTATTTGTTGAAACAGTAGGAGAATAGTTTACTCTGATGATCTACACTGGAGGATTGTCAGCTTGATACATATGTATATAACATTGAGGTTGACTTTCTTAGCCACCTTTTTGGTCCTACTTGCTGTAGCATCCATCATTGGTACGGTACTTTTCTAAAAAACAAGTCTGTAAAAAAACGCACATACTGTACAAGCATCACATTGGCCAGCAAATGTTTTAAAAAATGTAGAAAATTCTGTAAATGCTCATCCTACCTTTTATATTGAAGAGCTGCAATATCATTTACAATTAACCTTTCCTGATTTAAAAAATGTATCAGAATCTACCATATGCCGTGCTTTGATTTTTGACCTCCAATCACCCTGTAAAAAATTAACAAAAGCCACCTGTGAAGCTCTCCCAGAAGAAATAAAAATATATTATGAAAAATTGAGGTCTATTTATAGTTATCCAGAACAGTTTATATTTATTGATGAAACATCAAAAGACAGTTGTGATGCTTTTCATCATTATGCAAGGTCAAAACAAGGTAGTAAAGCAGTAGTGAAACTCCCATTCAGTCCTGGAAAAAGAATTTCTATCCTTGCTGCACTTGATTACAAAGGATTCATGCCTTGGAAGACAACTGAAGGAACTTTAACAAGAAATAAGTTCCACAATGCCTTCAGTGAAATGATCGTTCCTCATTTACATCCTTGGATATTGCCAAGGTCTATTGTTGTGATTAACAATGCAAAGATCCATATGTTTTAAGAGCTGGATGATGCTGTGCATCAGTGTGGTGCAAGACTCATTTTTTGCCTCTGTACAGCCCATAACTTAACCCTATTGAAGTATGTATTGGGCAGCTTAAACGTTGGATTCAAAAACATGCCAACTTGGTGTTCCCTTTGTATCCTGAAATGGTACTGGAGGTTGCCATGAAAGCATGCACAAAGGACATTCCACACAGTACTTTAGGATTGTAAGGACACTGTGGATATGATCCTGGGAAACTTTGTAAGCCTTTTTTTGATAGCTTACAAAACACTAGAAAAGATGATTGATGAAGTAGTAGAGTAGAGGAGTAGTGTAATAAAATAAGGTACTAGAATAGCATTATAATTATTTAAACTAGAAAAGTACAGTACCTACACAGGAGTTTCTATGTTGTTGTTGTTGTTATCTTGTTCTTCTTGTGCTTGTTGTCTTTGTTGTCTTTGTTGTGTTGGTGGCAATGGTGATGCACCATGATCAGTGTCAGCAACATCAATGCCAACTGTTTCATTATGTTGGTAGGCATGGAAGATTACTTGATCAAATATATCATGTTATGGCAAGCCCAATGCCTGTTGTAAGGAATTAACATCAACTGGAATGTTCCAAATAGTTGTATCTTAATCTTCTTTGTTGTGTGGTCACAATTATTGTTAGCTAATACTCCCTCTTGATCAAGTGCCCTCCTCTTCTCATCTAGATGTTGAGCTTGTCTTGTTGTGTTCTGGTTGCCATGCCTGATGAACTGTTAGATGGTGGCACATGATATCTCCAAGTTGTACACCTTCAGCATCTTCATACTCTTGAATACGTGCTGCTGCTTCTTGTATTGAACCTGCAGTAGCACATCTTACACCAGTAGGAACTGCAGGCTCATGCGGTGCTCTCCTGTGAACGTACAAAAACACATAAAAAAAACCTTCTACAACAGTCTTCCCTTCACTTGCCCAAGCATCTACATCCCACTTTGTTATCAACCCCCATCTTCCTCTTGTTAAATCTTCAAAATTATTTTCACACAAGATGACATACTGGCTTTGTGATGCTCCCTTGGACTTCTTGAAGTAAATGTCATTGGAAATAAGCTGTGCATTCGACAGCGTATGGCAAAAAAAAGAGAGAGCCCTAGCCTTAAGAACTTCAACACCTTCACTAATCTTGACCTTGAAATCAGTTGAGGTACCCCCTCGTGGATTGTCTCTTATGCCACCTTTACAAATGGTGCACTTGAATTGACATTCCATGTTGACATCAAGGGGGGTGGCATTGGATGGTTGCTGTGCCATGATTTTTGTAACAAATATGCTGTTTTCTTGTTCGGAATGCTATTTTCTTCTTTGCAGGCTGCGCACGGCAGCAAGGAGTGCACATGGTCCCCTGTGGGTAGATGTAAGTATTCATACTTGCCCCATGCTAGTACGATTGTACATAGTTTACAAGCGTCTGTGTCTAGTCATATGTGATAGTATCCCATATTTAAGTCTAGAAATACACATATGAGAAACCTTCAAGTTTCGTAAGTAGTTCCTGAATATGGGGAATAGGGAACAGATGTTGTATGATACATTCGTTCAGTTTCCTGAAGTCAGAAATAAACCTGATAGTGTCATTTTTCTTGGGTCGTGGAAAGTTAGGTGCTGCCCATTTGGACCTGTTGACTTTTTGTAGTACTCCTATGCGCATGAGTGGGTCTATCTCTTCTCTAAGTAGTTGGTTATATATCTCTGGGGTACCGTATAGGCTTTTCCATGATAGGGCTTGAAGCCTTGTTGACCTTCCATCTCATCGACATGACATTCCCATTCAATGGCCTTTTGCTCATTGAATTTGGGCAATTTGAATATTGCACGGACCTTTTGATTGGTTGAAAAATTCCCGCCCTTAGTCTTCTAAAGCATCTTGGCTGCAGGCTTACACTTAAGTTTTTTTGTAAATTTCTTGTTTACTATGGTGGCTGAAGTGTCTGAATCTAAAAGTACTTTAAGTGGTTTGGTTTTCTGCCTTCATCTTTTGCATACTAGCATCAATGCGACTGTGACTAAGCCAGTATGCTTAGTCTTAGGCGCTTTTCTTGGACTATGCAAGTCTCTGAAAGTATTGCAAGACAAATGATGCATAGTGTAATTAAAAAATTGGTTTTCTATGTTACTTGCTATGGGGGTATTATCTCATTCTTTATCACTGTCAATACTTAAAGTATCAAAGTTGAAGTTGTAGTGTTGTTCTACATCAGTATCAGTATCATCGGATTTCTTGTTCTTACTAGACAAGTCCTTAGTCAATAAGTCTTTGACTTGAACCACAATAGCGTTCAATTCCTGCTTTTTCATACTTGTTGTAGGTTGTAGCGAGCGGGCGCTTGTACTTGGGCTGTATTGTGAGCTATTTTAACTAGTTTTGCTAAAAATACTTGACAATCCACTGATTTGTCTTCTCAACCTAATTACAGTATGGGATCCTATGGCCAATCTACTTAGAGTTCAGTTCCAATGGAGTTCAGTTTTACCATGTGAACCAAACTACCCAAGGCAGCCAATGAGAGTCTGTCTGACCAGCGCATCATCGTGTTCCGGCGTGACCCATCATGCTTCTGCTGCGGAGTGGATTTCGATGCACTTCATTTGTGATGTCAGCATTTGCATGTATTCAGTGCATCACTGCACATTTGCGTCTGTCCACTTGATGGCATCAGCATGTCATCTCGTCTGTTCTTGTCCATGATGTCATCACGTCACGGTACGTCTGTACTACACTTGATTGACATTATCACGCAAGTCTCGTGACTTGCCTACTGTAAGTTTATTTATACATCTAATGATTGTCAGTAGGGCATATTATAGTCAGAATTAGTAATATATTCTGAGTTGTCAAGATTGACATAGTTGTCAGTCTTGTAAAGGGCAATGTAATTATTTATGAATCTGCTTTTGTGTGACTTTTTCTTCAGTAGATTAGTTTGTAAGATTCTAGTTTCTTTCTTCCAAATCTGAATGAAAAAAATCCTATAGAAAACATGTAGACATTACTTATTCATCTCTAATTCCTTCTACCACCTTTTAAGAAGGTCAAACTTGAAAAAATGACAGAATTACTATTTCTGAGGAATCAGCACAGAAAGAATATTTTTTTAGTTGTACATGAGAAAAATCTAACAGTTCCAAACAACTAACTACGGCATGTGGTGGTGGCAGCGGTGATGGTGTGTTGTTGATAATTTTAATTGATTGTGTGGTCTGTTTTTAAGGAAATTCTGATTGCAGCAGCATTTCACAATTATCAGTCATCTTTAGTTGATTGCTACAGTGTATAATGTGAGGATTTTCTAGAAAGAGAAGAAGCAGTGTAATAATAGTAAAGTGCCAATAGAAGGAGGGTATAGTACTGCAGAGTGTCATTTTTAAAAATTATTTTCTATTTCTTGAAGAAACAAAATAATAGATGAAGGGGAAAACAAGGATTTTGCTATTCAAATCTTGCCACCAACTATCTGAAGCAGTTCCTCTCTCTCTAGAGAGGTCCTCTAGAGAGTATCCTACACAGTCATACAAACACTGTGGGACTTCCTTGGCGGGATTATTTTAGTTTTCATATTACACTCTACGTAGTCTAGTCCTCTCAAGAGTTGTCAGTCGTTGGAGGGAGTTCTGGAAAGTCGGAGTTGCGATTTGCCGCGGTTCTTGGAAGATACACAAGCCGTGAAGACTGGGTTGCTCTGGTGTAAAGAACATTATTAGGTACTGTATCATACTCAACGAGAACCCGAACACACTTGAATGGTCGGTCCTCTATGCACTATTATGCTTCTCAATCACTCCGTGATCCAGCAGAAGGCGGAGTAGTGCTGGCATGCTGGCTCACGAATAAAATTCTTGTCGGAGTGCAGGCTGATTAAAAAATTCTGATTCGTGCATATTCGTGGGTAATTTGAAATATATATCAATATATCTGAATGCTACATAGAAATTTTTGGATAAGTAGTTGAAATATCCTTTTTTGCATATAGTAAGTAGTGTTTGTTGATTTCATGTTTGTATGACCAAAACTGATCAATCTATTGAACTCGGTTGTCAATATTGGTACTTTTTATCCATATACAAGGCTTTAAAACTATCATACGAAGGAGGGAAAATTCGCGCTACTCCGATTTCGATCGTGAGAGGGGGTATTCGTAGAGGGTGTACGTACAGTGTGTACAACCCGAACTTTTCAGAAAATGTTCCGTGATACATTACGCCAAAATCACGTAGAATGAGTACCATGAGATAGTTCACTTTTGGCATATTGAAAACGGTCGAGTTAAAATTCAAAATTTATCCCCCATAAGTAGGTGCGCTACTGTCTTTACCATGCGAGTAGACAAACTACCCGGTACGGTACCGCACTATTGGTCCTGCCTGCCAAATCAACGTGCGATTTTTTTGCATGTGCTTGGTTTTTTTCGTATGACGATTGCATGCTGGCATCTCTTTGGACAGAGGCACACAACATATCATAAAAAAAAGTAAAATCAACGAACCTTTTTCTTTCCTTGTCCTTGTCTCTTTCTGAAAAGAAATGAAGGTTCAATTTCATCATTCTATCAATAATTCATCATCATCCATGTCATCCTCCTCTCCCTCGTCGTCCGCCCAGTATGATATGCGTTTGAATCCATGTTATCAAATTGATTGCGTAGCTGCATCATCTGGTAAAGTTGTTGCCGCAACGAAACGTCGTGTACGCTTTCGTTTTGGGTTTTCCGATGCCAAGGCTATTGCAAGCGGATTGTCAGGAGTTGATTGTCGCGGATCCGAACATGAGGTAACCTTTGTATGGAGTTTGACGAGTGGCAAACGTTTAGTGTTATTAGATGGGACAGAAGTCCATTTTTCCAAAGGTAAAATTGAAAACAAATTCGAAACATCTTGGACGATGATGCCCGGTCATCATCAATTGAAGATTGTTGCCCATGCTGCACCACCAAACGGTGTAAGACAATTCGATCTTCATTTAGATGGAATGAGTTTCTTTTCCATGCCACACCTTTATCAACTTGGAAGTACGTGTACTGCGTCTTCCATGAGACCTTCCTACATCAACAGCAACACTTTCCCTCCTCAAGAAGAAAGCGCATGGTCACGCAATGTTCATGCACATGAAGATCGTCGTAGTATGCGAGACCCACCTGCTGCTACTGCAATTGTACCCACCATGGATATCCTGTCCGATCCCATCCCCAACAGCAATACTTATAATAGCAGCAACGGAACTTCAGAAGAATCACTCTTGAATCAACAAATTGTAAGTGATTCATCTGAATCAGCTACATCTACCTTGGGTACATTATCTTCTTCCAGTTATGATGAATTTGCACCTGTCCTTCCTGCACCACCCACCATGAATACCATCCATCATCAAATTATGGGTGCCTACGGTGGTCCCACTACTACGACCAACAATAACAACAAGGACAACAAATATACCAAATCCGCACCACCACCACTTGCCATTACATCCTCATTTGATGTTCCTCCACCGCAGTATGTGACACCTACCTATGCCAATAATGGTGGTGGTGGTGGTGATGGTGTTCCACAAACTGTACCTAATCCACAAAATGGATCATATGGATATGAAGATACTATTATTTCACCTGCATCCAATGTGTCAACACCATCCACCTTTTCACCTGAACAACAACAACAACAACCACAACAATATTATTATCAATCACAACATCAACAACAGTATCAGACACCTGCTGTACCCTCCAATACTACTGTGTCGTCTCAAGAAGAAGAGAATCAATATCCACAACTTACCATGGCACCTACGACGTATAATAACGATTCACAAGAACAAGAAGAGAAATCAGATGTGGACCGTGCCATGAAAAGTTTAGTTAATTTAGAAGATATTACGCAAGATGCTGAATTTCAAAAGGAACACAAACTTACCATGTTTCAACAAAAGCAAAAAGTAAAGAAGAACAAGTCACAACCATTAGCACCTGTTACAGGTGGATGGAATTTAGGACCTAAACCAACCTTGGGTGATATCAAGGCCACAAGTACAAAACGTCAAGGACCACCTACCAAGGAAATTATGAAACCTAACGTATTCCATTCAAATGCAGGTCAAGCAGGTATGATGGTGGTGTATGGTGCTAATACTGCTACTACCAGAGATGGTCCACCTCCACTTGCACAACATGAAAAAGGTTCGGTCGGTATGGGATTTGGTGTAGGAGCAACCATGAGGATGAATCATCAACCACAACAGTATTATGCCTACTAAAGAAAGAAAAAGACAGTACAGGGGATGGGTGGAAGAAATGGGGAAAAAAGCAGAGTTGTAGTTTGAACTTTTTAAAAAAAATTGTAAATCGAAAAAACCAAAAAAAAACGAGAAAGTAAGAGAGTGACCTTTTTTGAAGAGAAAAACAAGAAACACACACACAAAAAAAAGAGCCAGCGGAGCTAGTAATGGAAGTGTATCAGAGTGAACGAAAAGTTTTTTAAAAAAGAAAAATGTTTATATGTTTCATGATGTGTAATTTACAGTCTATTATAGTGTATGCGAGAGAGAGAAAGAAAGAAATGGTAAAGAGTATGCGATTCATTCGAGGTGGTAAAAAGTACTCATTCGTTGTGAGTAGAAATACCTAGTTAACCCAGGATGGAAGTGTGCTAAAGGAGGAGAAAGTGCATCCCTCCATTACAATTAGATAGTGCAATATGCATAGACCGTGCCATTCCTTTTTAACATTTGAATAATTTTATTTTGTAAATATCAATTGCAATATGAAGCTTTTTATTCTGCTTTTCGTGTCTCACGTGATGGAAGACTACGGTAGGTAGAGGTGTGACTCAAAAAGGAAGGGAAACTCTACTTTCCAAAGTAGAAAAGCGAGTAGCTATAACACATCTTTTCAAAACGTAACAAAACAAGCTAACAAGCAAAATGAATCATAACTTTTGAAAGGACGAACGAATGTGCAATGATGATATCTCGCTGTTGATGCTCACACTACACACAGGAGACATACTCTATCCAGAGACAACGAAGATTACAAGCCCAAACAGCAAACAAACAGATCATTGCTCCATACTTACTTTTTCCGATATTCAAGGAAAGAAATACTTCAAGTAGTTGAGTCAGGACAACTCCCACGTTTTAAGATACATCAGCATCTGGATAGATGATGGAAACATGTTGCGCGTCATGCCTTGATTGTTGCCATAAGGAGGTATTTTCAACAAAATAGTCGTACTAAATGAATAGAACATACTTTTCATGGACAAATCACAAATGCCAAATCTTCTTCAAACATATCATCCATTTTCTTCTGGACATTTGAGACATTTTAAGTCTTCGTCTTAGACAAAAAACGAGTTTGAAAATCAGCATAGTTTGTCATGTCTGAAATGTTCCATAAGGACAATGCAAATGCATATTTCCATACATTCGAAAACATACATTGATGCAAAGTTATTATGTTTACATTATATTATTTTGAGCTCGTCACCACTTTCAAACTTTATACACTCTACACGTTTGATTCGGTTATCTTTTTGGTCATTTCGGAGCCTTCAAGCTCTCTCCGTTCGAAAAAAAAAACAGAGAAATGCTATTCTTACGAGGAACGCCCGATTACGTTAACAGTTGATTGTTGAATGTTACTACATTCGTATTATCATTAAATCTTCCTTTCTCCCCTCTCTTTCTCTTTTCCCTTTTTTCTTGCCCTTCGATTCTTCAAGCTTGCTCCACTCGCCAAAAAAAACTTGCACCCACAAATATTAAAAAACTACCAACAATGCCTTGAATAACACATCCTAATTACATTCATGGCCGGTACCTCTGGTACCAGGGACTGTCTTTCTGTACCTGTACGGCGGCTGCGAAGCTCCATGGGGTTCCTCAATCGATACAAGAAGTCATTCCAAAAAGCATGCTTGAGCGTCTTGACAACAGCTCGCTCTTGCAACAGAAGCCAAAAGGCCAATTGGATGACCCTTGAGCTCTCCAGCCGATGTGATAACCAACAAAACCCTTGTCACCATCGTTGCTAGGTCCTACCGTATTAGGACTCAGGAAATTGACACCTTGATTCACTAATTTTTTTTTCCAAACTTGCAAACTATTATTTAGCGGGGCCGACTCGGATAATTGGCAATGCCAAGTCCCCCTCCAGTAAAACAAACACACACCCACACACCCACACACACACACACCCACACACACACCCACACACACCCACACACACACACATGACCCGAACCATGACAACAACCACAACAACAACAAATAACATAACAATAAACTGCGTCATCGGTGTCTTTTTATAACTCTAAGGCCAGTGAGAAATTATTAAACAGCATTGAGTTGATTGTTGTAGTCATCATTGTTTGCTAGAGGAGAAATTGGCATGGTCATGTGAAATATTGACAAGAATTGCCAATATCAATACTGTATGAACAACAACATCAACAATTAACCATTCAAATGAAAAGTTCGGCTGCATCTTTCTTTCTCATATTGCAAGGATAAGTGAATACTATATAAGCAGCACAGAGTTGATTGTTGTCACTTGTTTGATGTTAGTGACCATGAGTTTGCGTTGTCATTTTTGTCATCATCTGTATGAGATGTCCTCCCTCTTGTCATCCTCCTCCTGCTGCTGGTTTGTGTTTGATTGTTGTGTGTTGGAAATGAATTCTTGTCCCCCCATCCTAACAGTGCAGTAGGGTGATTGTTGCTGCATTGTACACTTGTTATTCTTTATTTGTTACAACAACATGGTGTACTTCAAAAGATTCAACAGTGCCATAAAAAGCCAAAAAAAGATTTTCACAGGAGTTTCATAATCCTCCCTTATTGTGTGTTAGCATTTGTTTGTACACTACCAATCAGTCCAAGTAGGTCCAAACATCACTAACTGAGCAGTCACTTCATAATAATAGTAGCAAAGAAAGAAAATATTCAGGACAGTATCTTACAATGCTGTTGTAAGTGTTTGTTGATTAGCTCAGCCGATGTGGGGAAAGCTTTTTTTAACAGTTGTTCCAGATTTAACACATTATGAGAATGTCAAAAAGAATGATGATTATGTTGATGATATCTTGATGTTTGGTGTGAAAGATCATCAAGGTAAATACGCTTGTCAGACAGAGAAACCATTTGAAGATTTTGGAGATAACACAGAAGAATACATTTACACATGAACTTTTGAAATAAATCTTAGCCTCTACTATAGTTTCAAAATATCTTTTGAAGCCCCATCATCCAGTAAAATTCAAGTCTCCTTACCAGATCCCAAGTCTTCACATATCAGATTTGAATTTCAAGCTCAAGTATCAGATGGCAGTAATTGTGAAGACTTTGAAATCCAAGAAATTGTACTAGGAGGGAGAAGATTTTGTAGCTACAGACTTTATTGGGAGTAACATACAAGAATTGAAGGATATTTTGAATTTGTCAGAGAGCTTCATGGATGTAAGTCCATCTGAAATCTTTACAAGATTACAATTTGATGTTGAAGGATCTTTGAGTATTTTGGGTCAATTTTTTGATATAACATCAGAAGGGAATCCCATGCCACTCTGCACATAATTTCATATCACCTTATTGGCATTATTTCCTCCCATAAGTGAGG
>WKLE02004962.1:0-29322 GCA_014885115.2 Asterionellopsis glacialis | reverse complement strand
AAATGCAAAGCATTAGATGTTTCTAAATGGTACTAAATGGTACTAAACATTACTAAATGTTACTAGCAAGCCCCCGGAAAACACCACAAATTCACCAAGAAAGTACTCAACGATACTAGAAAAAGTTCCATCATTAGAAAAACCCGGTGTTAAAAACAAAGCAAAGCAAAAAAAAGTACCATTTAAAAAAAAAATCAACTTTCTTCAGAGATGGTAAAACAATTTCAAGAAAATCCGTGGTCAGAACATGTTAAAAAGCTCTAAATTCAGCATCTTTATAAGAAAAAATGGTAAAGTTGAATGAGTTGTGTTCAATCTTAACTCTTTCACCAAAGTACATAGATTTTGATACTAAGGGCAATACAATTGGCTATTGCTCCTTATATGGTAAATTTTTATGCAATGAAGTGAAAAAGTAATGTTCAGATTTCAGGTGGGCCTAAAAAATATGTTTCCAAAATGAGTCTTTCAGATTGTTCTGACCTATAATTCCTGAGAACCAATATAGACAAAAATGGATATGGGCACATGAGCACGTATAATGTACATACAACAATAATGGTTAAGTCAAAATGGGAGTACAAAAACATGCAATATTTTTGTGTACCGTACAACATTTTTGCTGGGAAATGCCAGTAATTTTATGCTATCTTCACTCACAAAATTCCACAGAAATCATTAAAATAACAAAGAAAAGACTAAAATAAATTATAAATACTACCCTAGTTGAGATCTATCATGGATTCTAAAAAAACTAGAAAACCACTTGAGTCAGCATTAGGGGCACCTTCTGCTGGTACAAAATCAGGATGGGATACTGCAAATTTAGAGGAGTTAATTGGCAATCCACTAAGTATACCTCCACAGTAAGAATCACTAGCACATTTGTGCAAAACATAAAGATCTCTATTACCTCCAATAGTGTGCCCACCCCAAATGCAAGTAGCAGCAGCACTAGGGCCAGTAGTGGACCCAGAATTCATATACAAATGTGCACCTTTCTGCTGGGAATGTATTCCCAATTCATCAATTTGATATCCCACAGCTAATAACTCTGCCTTCTTGTGTTCATCAAAAATATTCTTCATTTCTTTCCTGAACCTTTCTGTAGCAGATTATGTTGTTTCATTTCTACTACCTCCACCAATAGTGTGCCCACCCCAAATGCAAGTAGCAGCAGCACTAGGGCCGGTAGTGGACCCAGAATTTATGTACAAATGTGCACCTCTCTGCTAGGAATGTATTCCCAATTCATCAATTTTATATCCCATGGCCAATAACTCTGCCTTGTGTTCATCAAAAATATTCTTCATTTCTTTCCTGAACCTTTCTGTAGGAGATTTAGTTGTTTCATTTCTGTAAAAAAGTTTCCCCCAGAAGGATTTGACAAAATTTTGGGGAAAGTACAAAGGTATTCAAATAGGGACAATTAAAAATCACAATCCCACATATAGTGGTTAGCAAAACAATTCCAAGGTACCCTCTTCTATCTGTCTTCCCCTTCTTGCTCCTCTTTGCTGTAAGCAAAGGGGATCCCTGCCAAATTGGTTCTCCATATGAGGTATTTAACACAAATATTGGAAGTTGTATCTCCCCAACAAACCAAATTCCATGTGCATACAGAGTACGCATGAGCAAAAATTGGGTCCCTTACTTTACACACCACCTATTGAACTTCTTGTACAGGGGAAAGGTAAGTTCACATTTTCCATCCTCTATGTTTCCTTCACCACAGCTTGTCTAGCTTTATGGACAGTATGCTTGTTGACTCCCTTTAAGATTTCAAAAACATCTTGAAAGTGGTCATTGTCCATTTTATAGTTGTATTTACAAAACAAAAATGAAAATGCTGATTGCATGATCTTGTACCCTTGTGGTTTATATAAACTACCATCCTTGGTGGATATTCGGTTCTTTTGCAAAAAAAATTAGTTAGCAAAATTACGCGAGAAGACTGAAAAAGAACTTGCGGCTCCACCGCTTTTTCCGTGCGTTTTTCCGGCAGGTCTACAAAAATTCCTAGTCTATAAAAGACCGGAAAAAGCAGGGGATACACTACGACCGCGAGGTGTGAAAGTCTGGACCTATTCTTCAACTTGAAGTTTCTATCTTATTTAAAAGTATCCGGAGAACCCAGGTGCTTTTCTGAGGAACGCTACTTTAAACAAAGCTGTTCTATCTCTCATACTGAATCTACATGGAATACCACGTGAACAGCCCTCTAGTTCACACTGTACAGAACCTTATTCCAGAATCTCGTACTACGATACTCATTTTTTGCACTGCACAGACAGTCGTACTACTAATAAAATAGTAGTTTGAAACTCATTTCGAAATAAATAATTTAATCGTTCAATCAACTCTATTGCATGCCCTTTATTATTTATAGAGATCTTTGAAATAATTTAGACATTTTGACAAGCACGGACTTATGATGATACACCCTATTTACGTGTAAAATAATATATTGGAGGTCTTGAATATTACTATAGTAAAATTTAATATGAGGTATTCTAACTTTTAATAAAATACAATATTGTTGTTCATTTGAAATGGTCTGATGATTCGAATATAAACTATGTAGTCCGGATCACAATTGAAAATCATGGAGTACACGAACAGTAATACCTGTATTGTATTTGACAAGAGAAATGAACAACAGAATGTAGGAGCATCTATCAACGATAGTTCATAGAGCTATTTACCTGTACTGAAAGATCTTTGAACGGAGTGTACCTGCTGGTACCAGGTATGTCACGAGGTATGATGTCTTGTACTGGTAGGTACCAGGTAACAGGTACATACTACCTTACCAGGTACTGTTCTCTGGAGGTACTGTAACAGGTACCAGATATTCTAGTGCAATATGATTACTAAGCGGTGTCAGCTTGCATCTATTTATCACAATCTGCTATAACATAGATAATGTATGATCTTGTACCTGAAACAGAAGTAGTACAATATTTTGTTAGATCTGTTTTCAGGGAACACCCAAGAAAATCTGTCCGACTCTACGATTGTCAGGCAGAAATCTACATTTCGGGACATATTTGCCGGGTGTCCCTGGTTTTCTGTTTTGAGATCCAGGATACGAAAGACAATAAATCTCTATCTCCATATTTGTTTTTTGGTGTATGTATTATTAGTACTGAAAGATGCTTGTAGTAAGTAGCACTACTCCTCTAGCTCCTCTCTGGAGACGTTTGGTATCGTTGCAGCGCTACATCTTGCTTTGAAGGATCATACCCTTACCGTGGCACTGGCGATCGGGTTCAGCAAGAGCCTATCACAGTACACTACATTGATTGCTTGTCTTCGCATTATCTTATCGCCTGATTGCAGTCGACACGGCACTTTTATATTTGACGTCGTCCCACTCTATCTTTGATTCTATCGTCCGGGACCTTAACCGTGACGATAATCGTGTTCGAAGCGCTGCCTTTACGAACGGGACGCTTCGAAGGACGAAGCGTCTCTGCCGTGGGCACAACCGAAAAGAGGCAAGATACGGCCCTACGCAGAAACTGTACGGAACGGTACGCTGAACCCTAGAAAAAAACCCAAGGGCGATACTCGTTCCGGGGCAATGTCACCCAACGACCATGACCACATAGAGCAAACTCCGGGCCACGTTTGCATGAACGGTGATGCGTCTATCGAATGGATAAATTGTGTGTCTATTCCTGTCTTTGGAGTAGACACGCAGCGTCAAATTAATACATGGAATAACGCCACAGTGGAAATGACCGGGTATGCACCGCAAGATGCGGTTGGGAGGCCCCTCGCTGATTTCATCATGGGGGAGGAATCACGCAATGCACTCAAAGTCGCTCTTGATAATGCCCTGGAGGGAAAGGATACACCCTCTTGTAAGTTGGCATTTCAAACCAGCGCTGGGGAGAATCGGGGACTTCTAATTAATCCCGGAACTCAACGGGATGCCGTTGGCAAGATTGTCGGAGTGGTGTGCTTCGCGAAACTCATGTTCAAGCCAGAAGCTTCCGATGAGTTACTGATCACATCTTCAACAGAATTCCAGCGTCTCGTTGACACAGCTGTTGCGCCTATTTTTGGGATTGACGTTGACGGCAAAGTGAACAAGTGGAATAAGAAGACGGCGGAGATCACCGGATTCTCAAAGGAAGAAGCCATGAATCAGCCGTTTGTATCAAATTTCATTGTGCAAGATCCAAAAAAGCATGATATGGTGAATGACATGCTAAACAAGGCGCTTAGAGGCATAGAGACAAATGAAAACCACATTGAACTACGAACCAAATCTGATGAGGTACGACATCTTGTCGTCAATGCTACCACCCGACGTGATGCTGAAAACAATATAATCGGTGTAGTCAGCGTAGCTCAAGATGTCACCGAATCTCTGAAATACGACCAAGCTGCTGAAACCATGAAGGAGTTGCGATTGCTAGTCGATACTGCTAACGCTCCTATCTTCGGTATTGACGTAGATGGTAACGTCAACGAGTGGAACAACAAGACTGCCGAAATCACAGGCTTTTCAAAGGAGGAAGCATTTAGCAAGCCACTAGTGCCGACATACATCGTCGAATCACTCCGCGGTTCTGTCAAGGAAGTCTTTGACCAGGCACTCAAGGGCGTTGAAACATCCAACTACGAGTTGGAGTTTGAAACCAAATCCGGTGAGACCTTGTTCCTTTTGGTCAACGTGACTACTCGTCGTGACTACCTAAATCACATTTCGGGAGTTGTCGGTGTTGCCCAAGACGTAACAGAGTCTGTCAAGAAGGAGCGCGCTATGTCTGCCATGGCTCGTGAGCTTCGCCAGCTAATTGATACTGCCAATGCTCCAATTTTTGGTATCGACAAGGATGGCGATGTCAACGAGTGGAACGACAAGACCGCGGAAATTACAGGTTTTACCAAGGAAGAAGCTTTCGATACCAATCTTGTCGAAACCTTCATTGTGCCTTCTCTTCGAAAGTCTGTTCAAGAAGTCCTGGACAATGCTTTACGTGGAAAGGAAACATCCAACTACGAACTTGAATTTCGAACGAAGTCCAACGAAGTTAGGTATTTGTTAGTGAATGCCACCACACGTCGCGATGCTGAAAACAAGATTGTAGGTGTAGTTGGTGTTGCTCAGGACGTTACAGAAGAATCTCGACGTGACCGAGCAGTGAAGGCAATGGCCAATGAACTTCGTCAGCTTGTGGATACAGCAAACGCTCCCATCTTTGGTATTGATGTCCACGGTAACGTAAACGAGTGGAACAACAAGACAGCGGAAATTACGGGTTATTCGAAACAAGAGGCGCTAAACAAGCCTTTAGTGTCCACTTTTATTGAAAAGACATTGCGTAATTCTGTACAGGAAGTCTTGGACAATGCTTTGAATGGCAAAGAAACTTCCAACTACGAGCTTTTGTTTATCACAAAATCGAATGAGTTCCGTTATCTTTTGGTGAATGCTACTACTCGTAGAGATGAAAGTGGAAACGTTGTCGGAGTCGTCGGTGTTGCCCAGGATGTGACAGAGGCTGTACAACATGATCGTGAGGTGGAAGCTATGGCTAATGAATTGAGGCAGTTGGTTGATACTGCAAATGCTCCTATTTTTGGTATCGATGTTCACGGTAACGTCAACGAATGGAACAACAAAACAGTAGAGATTACTGGTTTCAGCAAAGAGGAAGCTCTCAACAAGCCCTTAGTATCTACCTTCATTGTGCCTTCCCTGCGTGAATCAGTTCAAAAGGTGATGGAAAATTCTCTCAAGGGCACAGAAACATCTAACTACGAACTCGAATTCCGCACCAAGGACAACGAAGTGCGATACCTTCTTGTTAATGCCACCACTCGTCGTGATGTAAAAAAGAACATTATTGGTGTCGTCGGTGTCGCGCAAGACGTCACCGAAGGAGTGAAGCATGATCGTGCTGTTGCTGCAATGGCAAATGAACTTCGTCAGCTCATCGATACCGCCAATGCACCTATCTTCGGTATTGACATGCATGGGCACGTTAATGAATGGAACGAAAAAACGGCAGAAATCACCGGCTTCACAAGAGATGAAGCCATTGATTACCCTCTTGTCGAAACATTCATTGTCCCGAAACTACGCCAGTCTGTCCAAGAAGTTCTGGACAAGGCGTTACGAGGTGTTGGTACTTCTAACTACGAGCTTGAGTTCCGTACTAAATCAAATGAGATTCGATACCTGCTCGTGAATGCCACAACGCGTCGTGATGCTGAGAATAATATTGTTGGTGTTGTGGGTGTGGCACAAGATGTTACTGAAGCAGCAAAGCACGATCGTGCTGTTGCGGCAATGGCCAACGAGCTTCGTCAATTGATTGATACAGCGAATGCACCCATTTTTGGTATTGATGTGGATGGTGATGTAAATGAGTGGAATGAGAAAACAGCTGAAATTACGGGATTTACAAAAGAAGAGGCATTTGATAGGCCGTTGGTTTCTACATTTATTGTGCCTTCACTTCGCCAATCTGTGCAAGAAGTTCTTGATAATGCTCTTCAAGGACAAGGAACATCTAACTACGAGCTTGAATTTCGAACAAAATCAAACGAGATTCGATACTTGTTAGTGAACGCCACTACGCGTCGAGATGCTGAGAACAAGATTGTCGGAGTTGTGGGTGTAGCTCAAGATGTTACGGAAGCTGCCCAACACGACAGAGCTGTTGCTGCAATGGCTCGTGAGCTACGACAACTTGTGGATACTGCCAATGCTCCTATCTTCGGTATTGACGTGAACGGAAATGTTAATGAGTGGAACGACAAAACAGTTGAGATCACAGGATTTTCTGGAGACGAGGCTTTTAACCAGCCTCTGGTTGAAACTTTCATTGTCCCGAAACTACGCCAGTCTGTCCAAGAAGTTCTGGACAATGCTTTGAGAGGCCGCGGTACATCAAACTACGAGCTTGAGTTCCGTACTAAATCAAATGAGATTCGATACCTGCTCGTGAATGCCACAACGCGTCGTGATGCTGAGAATAATATTGTTGGTGTTGTGGGTGTGGCACAAGATGTTACTGAAGCAGCAAAACATGATCGTGCTGTTGCGGCAATGGCCAACGAGCTTCGTCAATTGATTGATACAGCGAATGCACCCATTTTTGGTATTGATGTGGATGGTGATGTAAATGAGTGGAACGACAAGACTGCTGAAATTACAGGATTTACAAAAGAAGAGGCATTTGATTGTCCTTTGGTTTCTACATTTATTGTGCCTTCACTTCGCCAATCTGTGCAAGAAGTTCTTGACAACGCGCTTCGTGGTCGCGAGACTTCTAACTACGAGCTTGAATTTCGAACAAAATCTAACGAGATTCGACATTTACTTGTGAACGCCACTACGCGTCGAGATGCTGAGAACAATATTGTCGGAGTTGTGGGTGTAGCGCAAGATGTGACCGAGGCTGTACAGCGCGACCGCGCCGTTGCAGGTATGGCTAACGAACTTCGTCAGCTGATTGATACAGCTAATGCTCCTATCTTTGGTATTGATTGCGACGGAAATGTAAACGAATGGAACAACAAGACTGCCGAAATCACTGGATACACCAAAGAGGAAGCCTTTGACGAGCCCTTGGTATCAAAGTTTATTGTACCATCTCTTCGTAAATCTGTGCAAGAGGTTCTAGACAAAGCGTTACAAGGAAACGAAACATCTAACTACGAGCTTGAATTCGAGACCAAATCGAAGGAAATTCGTTACCTGCTGGTGAATGCTACAACTCGTCGTGATCCAGAGAACAATATTGTGGGAGGTAAGACATAAAAATGCTTTGCTTTCCTCTTTTCTCATTTTTTTTAGTTAAAAGCTAACCTCCTTTCTTCTTTTGATCATCTTAGTTGTCGGTGTGGCTCAAGATGTCACTGACGATAGGCGACACGCTCAAGAATTACGAGAGATGCAATATTTCCGAGCTTCGCAGGAAGCGAAAGTAGAAACAGAGAGGAACATGACAGCGTACTTTGCCCATGAACTGCGTAACCCGCTACATGCCATTGATAGTGCTCTTAGTGCCATGCCTGACGATCTACCAGAGGCAGCCAAAAGTCTGGTGACAGCGATGCAACTGTGTACTGGATTTATGTCTTCGATTATGAATAATCTTTTGGACGTTAGAAAGATGGAAGAAGGCAAGATGACACTAAACTCTGCACCAATATCACTCTCCGATCTGCTGGATGGTGTCCACAAAATGCTTTTGCCATCTGTAAGACCTGGCATCGAATTTATCAAGATCAGCAACACAAAGGGAAAAGATTGGGTCCTTGGTGATTCCCATCGTATTCAGCAGGTTATGACCAATGTCATCACGAATGCTATCAAGTACACTGTTACAGGATCCATTACCCTTATCATCGAATGGGAAGGAGACTGCGTTCGTTTCGAATGTGCTGATACAGGTCCCGGAATTCCAAAGAGCGAACAGAAGAAATTATTTGAGAGATTTGTACAGCGTGGTGGTGCTCCAGGTACTGGTCTCGGTCTTGCTATCGCAAAACATTTGGTTGATTTAACTGGAGGCTCCATTCGTTTTAATAGTGACCCCAGCGTAAAGGCAGGAACATCTTGTGTGGTGTTGATGCCATTGCCTGTCTGCGCACGCCCAGAAATTGTCATCAAGGAAGATCCAAATACTTTGATCGAAGAACCATTGACATTCTTGATTATCGACGATGTCAAGATGAACAGGATGATGTTGAAGAGGCGCATCAAGAAGGGAATTGCACCCAATTCAATTATAACAGAGGCGTCAACAGGCGAAGAAGCACTGGTAATTTGCGGAAAAGAAAAATTCGATGTTGTTGTTGTCGATCAATACATGGAAGAAGCAGGTGGTGTCATGGTTGGAACTGATGTTGTATTTGCTATGAGAAGAATGAGAATCAACTCTATTATCATTGGTTGTTCTGGAAATGATATGGACGAACTCTTTGCCGAGGCTGGTGCCGATTGGGTATGGAAAAAGCCAATGCCATCAAATACAAAAATTATTCAAGAGTTAAGAACAGCGCTTGCCGAAAGAGCGCAAATGGAGAGAAAACGAGATGGAAATTTCTAAGATTAGAGTTCTTAGATCAATTGTAATCAATAAAGATACGTGGTTCATGCTTTTGCAATGTAAGGTAGTTGTATCGTAATTTTAAGATCCGATGCGACAAGTTATAACGATTTTTTATTTCTGTATTGAAAGAGTGAGTCAGAGTTGTAATTCCAGTCTCTTTAGGCTCTTTAAAGGCCTCGTTCTTAGCTGTATCATTGTTCACTTTGCCTCGCTTAACAGCATCCACAACAAAGTCGACACACTATGCACTGCCTCGAACAGTACAAAAGGCTAAGCTCAGGTCGTCTATCTTGTGTGATGCACTTTACTTTGTAAAACACGTCTGAAAAGAAGATTCATCCATTGGTCTCTTTGTGAAAGCTTTATTGAATCGGTCTTTTCAATGTAACACAGCAATCTTTGCAGAATACACTCAAGAACATCATCTTTTAGGGGTTAGTTCGCCTAAATTTTGCAGCTCCGTGTCTGCTTCATCAAATTGGCTTGTTGATGAGCATTGCATGATAGAACCTGACTTAGATTCCAGCAGCAAGTCGAGCCTAAATAAAATTCTGGATCTTTCATTTTGCAAATCGCAATATACATAGTTGCAGCAGCCAAAATTGCCTTCTCGTTTGCCGGACGTAAGAACACCATTCTAGGGGTCAACCCTGATCCGCAAATCTACCTCCGCCTTTTGATTACACATTTACACATACAAGTGGGGTTCATTTGCGTTTTGCGAAATAAACGATTGAACGTCCCAAGATTCCTTGAATGATCATCAGCTACACAGATGATTGCACGGTGACTTTGGGATCTCTCAAACACTTGTAAAACGAATCTATTCATATTGGGTTCCCTGCTGATTGGAAAAAATAAATAAATAAATAAATAAAGGGGGCTTTCCTGAAAACTAATTCTTGGATGACATGGATATTGCCATGCAGAAATGTAAGAAAGACAGATATGACAAATCATTTGTTGACAAACCAATATTAGACGGATTGGAACTTCAATTGGAGGCTCCTTGGCAAAAAATAAATGCAATGTTACTACGCAAAAGCTTAAGGTAAAACTATGATAAAGTCTCCGCTTTCAGTTGAGACTGTCACGAATCGTCCATTCGATATATATATGTGTATGATATTTAAAAGTGTTTTGAGTGGTTGCTTGCTGAAATACTTAAGCAGTCATGGAGCTGATTTTTGTCGCTTGTTTCGCTTCATCAGCTTCAAGAGCACCCAGAATTTCGTGCTCCAGTTCCACTTGCTTCTCGGCATCAGCAACAGTTTTCAAGGCATCCATCACCGAATCCGGCGTCAAGGAAATTGAATCAATACCATTCTCGACAAGGAAGGCAGCAAATTTTGGTTTGTCGCTTGGGGCCTGACCACACAACCCAGCTGGCCTGCCGTTACGATGAGCACCGGCAATGGCCTGTTCAATGGCAGACTTGACGGCTGGGTTTTCTTCGTCGAAAATATTTGCCAAATCGCCCGAATCTCGATCTACACCAAGAACAAGTTGTGTTAGGTCATTGGATCCAATCGAGAAGCCATCAAATATCTGTGCAAAGTCGTCAATGGCAAGTACATTAGCTGGAATCTCACACATCACCCAGACCTTCAAACCGTTTTCTCCTTGCTTGAGCCCATTTTCTTCGAGAGTATGAAGTACAGCTTTCCCCTCTTCTGTCGTACGGCAAAATGGGACCATAAGTTGAACGTTTTCAAGTCCCATCTTTTCACGTACGTGCCTTAAGGCTCGGCATTCAAGTTTAAACGCATCCTTGAAGTCGGGATGAAGATAACGGCTAGCACCTCTCAGACCAATCATCGGATTTTCTTCATGAGGCTCGAAATTTTCACCACCAATCAGGTGAAGATACTCGTTGGACTTAAAGTCTCCGAGACGTACGATTATGGGACGAGGATAAAATGCTGCAGCAATGCTTCCAATTCCTTCGGAAAGTTTTCGAACAAAGAAATCAGCGGGAGAATCATCGTTGGCTGCAATTTCTTTAATTTTCGATTTAGCAGCTTCATCAATCCTATCAGGGAAAAGAACCGCGTTCGGGTGAATTCCAATGTGATTCGCAACTACAAATTCTTGACGGACGAGGCCAACACCCGAAACAGGAAGACCCGAATGAGCTAAGGCAGCATCTGGATCTCCAAGAATAAGTTGAATCTTGGTTTTTGTCTTGGGAAGGTCGTCCATGTTCACCTCTGTACGTTTGATGGTTGCGAGGCCCTCAGACACGTGCCCACTGTTACCTTGGGAACAGTCAACAGTATACATTTCTCCCGTTTTCAACTTCTCTGTAGCATCTTTTGTGCCTACGATACAGGGTACACCCAATTCTCTGCTCACAATGGCTGCGTGGCAGGTCCTTCCTCCACGGTTCGTAACTACCGCAGAGGCCATTCGGATCGCAGGGACCCAATCCGGATCAGTCATATCAGCCACAAGGATTTCACCTTCTTTCATGGTAGAAATATCGCCCAAATCACGGATGACGCGGACCACACCTTCTGCTGCATCAGATCCAATAGCAGTACCTTCAACAACAGGTGGTCCCAAGTCCGTCACCATAGTCCGCTTGAGTGATCCCTGTTTTTGGCGAGACCTCACGGTTTCAGGTCTTGCTTGAACGATGTAAAGCTTGTCAGTGACTCCATCCTTGGCCCATTCAATATCCATGGGAGTATGATGGCCATGATGAGTTGAATAGTGTTTTTCAATATCAACACACCATTTCGCCAAAGTTTTTGCATCTGCATCAGAAAAACAGGGCTTTAGCTTGTCTGCATCCTTTGTTGGTACAGTCTTGGTGCGTTGGTGGGAAACACCTCGGGTGTAGACAATCTTACTCTGTTTCCTTCCAATGCGACGTCGAATAATGGGATCTTCTGACTTTCCAATCATTGGTTTAAAAACTTGAGAAGAGAAAAAAAAGTAGTAGTCATGAACCAATGAAACATATTAGACAAACATGCTGTATAAGTATAACAATTTTGTAAACTACCAACATGCATACCTTGGACTTCGTCAGGGTCAACTTTTCCTCCAACTACACTTTCTCCAAGTCCATAGGATCCCGTGATGACAACGACATCACGGAAGCCTGTATCGGGATCAAGAGTAAAGGCGACACCAGCAGATGCAAGATCGGACCGTACCATGAGTTGGACAACAACAGCTCCTTTGATTGCCATGTGATCAAATTTGTTGTGAACACGGTACGTAATGGCTCGGTCAGTAAAGACGGATGCAAGACATTCTAATACTGTATTTGCAACTTGAGATGCCCCAATCACATTGAGGAAGGATGCTTGCTGTCCCGCAAAGGACGCCGTCGGAAGGTCTTCTGCGGTAGCAGAACTACGAACAGCAACGGAACATTCTTGGTTGTCTAGACACATGGCACGGTACGCATCTTCAATGGCCTTTCTCGTATCATCGGGAAGACCAGCATTAATTATCATTTGACGAGCTTGGCGACCTCGATCTGCCAAATCGTCAAGGTTGGTGACTACATATAATATATAAAACGAGGAAATCGTGTATGAGAATAACTTTTTTAAAAGCTTTCACAAAGTCAATATATATCACCCTTTTTACTTACCATCAATATCCTTGAGAAGAAGTCCGAGTCGTTCACGAAGCTCAAATCGGTCAAGAACAGCATCGTAGACATCTGAAGTAACACCAAAACCTCCGGGAACATCTACACCCAATGGAGTAAGTTTTTGGATCATCTCACCAAGAGAAGCAGTTTTTCTATAAATTAGAGAATAACAAAAATAGAATAAACAAAATTATAGTCCTTTAGAGAATGAACATGAGACTACTGAAGTAACAAGAATTTCGAGACGTACCCTCCGACTTTTGGTAAATCGTCAAGACGAATTTTTTCGAGAGGAATGCAATATTTCTTGTCCGTTTTCTCTGTAGTCTTTTTGCTCATGCTGATATGTGTGGTGAAGCGTTTGGTTTTTATAGGCGTTGGCGCAAACGCGTACGCCATGGGCTTGCACGAGGCAAGCAAAAGCAAAAACAACGTCCTCATTTCTCTTTCGTTATCAGGGTTCTTTTTTTTTCTTGAAAGATTGAATGAAAATCTTTTTTTTGTGTGGTCTTGAGAAGCGGAGGAAAAGGGAAAAGAACAAATAGAGTTCTCATAATGGTTGGATTTTCTTCCTCGATGTTTTACCCATAAAATCTTGTCCAAGTTCAGAACACTGATGATACCAAAGGGTGTGTATTGTGTATTGACTATAGTTTGAATTTGGACTCACGATACATGTTGGCAGGGACCAATGAGAAAGGTTCATGACATTTACAAATTGAGGTGTCACGAGAAATATTGGTGTTTTCCGAGAAATCAATCAATTTATGGTTCGCATATTTGTATTCTTTCCTCGAAGTAGGCGTCACAGTTTGCATTCTTTGCTTCTCATTCCGGTTGTAGAAACAAAAGAGAGTTGATTGACATCACTCAACTCCCCAGCGTATGCGAACAAAAATGTACGATAGATTGGCAAACTACTCGGGAGTTCTCCCTTTCCGTCCTGTCTGTCCCTGCATTTAGACTGGGAGTGGTCCCAAAGTAAAAAAGAGCTCATAGCCCAAACACAGAGATCATAGAGGATCATAGAATGCAATCAAAACGAAAGGGAAAGATAGATCTCGCGCCAAAAAAAAATGGCAATTCTTCTTTGACGTGTTTCATATCAGTCAGGCAGAAAATACCGGGTAAATTTCAAAATTATCTCCCCACCTATTGGCACGAGACTAAAGTATTATTGCTCTTCTTCCGACTAGAGACCTCTCTAGTATTCTGGTATCGCAGGCGTACTTTAAGGCATTTCTATCGTCGTCAGTTAGTGCAACTAACAAAATCTACATACTATTTACTACGTAACTAACCACTGTTTCAATTCCGTCGTGAGCACGGGATTTCTTCATGACGACCTCGCAATTATAACCAAAGAAAAGGACAACGATGGAAAGGAATCCTGATGATGATCATGATGAGAACAAGGAAAACTGGGCGTTCTCTTTTACTCAGGATGATTGCATCGAATGGAGGGGTGGCGAGGATGGAGTCGATTTACGAACATTAATGACACCTAAGATTTCTTCTACACAATTAACGCAACAACAATCTATACGTTCGACTCCAGCTTCATTGAAACAATTGAAACGTAAATTGCATAAAGCTCCAACACGTAAATCTCCCAGAAGGGCTGCAATAGAAAAGGAAAATGTAAACGATGCGTGCATTGAGCAGCAAGTAGACGAATTGTTTGATTTTCTCGACACAAAGGATGGAAATTCATCAACGACTTTTTCCAATGTACCACTTCTCGATAGACCAGCGCTCTCAAAAAGGTCTGATAAACGACAACGGCGGTCAACAACTCAAGTTGGTCGGCGAAATGTAAAGCGACCCCCAAGTCCCGATGGTTCCAAGCGTCGTAGAACAAGCGCAGGCAGAAATAGAAGAAGACCACGGAGCTTGCCAGAGCCCGGCAAAGAGCCATCAGCCATTCAAGAGGACACTTTATTTACAACCAGTGAAAGTGGTGAAATGGACCAAAACGAAAAAGCATTCGAGACATTGTTAAGTCAGCTCGATACAAATCCTAGAGGAAAGATTAAGGACCCATGCTCTTCACAGCCCTCTGAATCGTCGTCGATGATGCCGAATGAATGTAGAAAACCTCATGCATCAGTCACACAGTCAACCGCGCCTTCAAAAACGTTAATGGCACCACCACAGAATAAATACTTGCACAATGCTAAAAAAATTGTTCCCAAACAATCTTCACTTCATCAGAAAGCAACGAGTGGACGTGTAGCACAGTCGAAATCTTTGTTACCAAAACAGAAATACATAGTGGATGACAACATTGCAGCTCAGAAGGCTGGGAATAAATATGACTCTCTTGATTCAAAACATTCCACTGGTACAAATATTTCGGCACGTCAGACAGTCCAGCCACCGGTACAAGGTCCACTGCACACCACCAGTCAACAAAAGACTGGAATTGAGCGGACGAACCAGGTTGCTACTCAAAAACCAAAAATAATACAGAATCAGGCACTTGTAAACAAATATAATAAAAACCAAAACGCTAACGAGATTTATTCGAGTTTGAATAGATATCCTCCAGTGAAAAACCAAGGACAACCCGTGAAAAGGCAGCCTATGATTCAGTCCAAACCTACAGCAGCAGCCAGTAGAGAGCCAATTCAAAATCAAAGTACAAGACCGGCATTGCCAAAACAATATGAAAATCAATCAAATACTTCAATATCAACAACTCAAAATCAAAGTACCAGACCAACATTTCCAAAACAACACGAGAATCAATCAAACACTTCAACATCATCAAAAACAGTACAGAAAACACATTCGCCACAAATGAAACCACCAATAGAGCAACGAGTCAAGCCAAAGAAAACAAAAGATATAGAAGACGAATTTGATTCTTTGCTAGATTTCAGCGCAGAAGACATTGCTTGCATGGATGCTCTCGTAACGGCTGCAACACAAAGAGAGTCGCTTTCACAACGGTCAATACCAGATCAATCTGCTGGAAACAGTATCAGAGAAACCCAGAAGCACGTCTCAAGCAGACGTACTAGCACAAAGTCTGACAGTAGCAAAGAAAGAGAAACAAATCGAAAACCTCTCGCAGATGCGTCCAACAAACAGAAATGTAGTCCAAAAGGTGTTTTTGAAGAACACCTTTTCGATGATTTACCGATGATTGATTTCGATGCACTCGATAAACAAATAGCAAATAGGAATACCTCTGTGGCCAATACCAAACCATCAATTTGCACTGTTGAGCACAATACAAATCCTACTGACATGATTCGAAAGAAGTTTGTCATGACACCGCCCGTCAGAAACCGCCGCGTAGAAAGTATCGATCGAAGTAATGTCGCATTTATATCTTTTACTCGTTACAAGGTTGTGCAAGTGACGAATGATACATCCACATACACAAAGACACTCGTGGTGGCAGCTTGGAATAATTCCATGCGTAGTGACAATAATATAAATATCCACCGGTTAGAAAAATTGAAATTAGATTCGCCGCAGAAAGATTCTGCTGAAAATGATGCAGACGGCTGCATTTTTCTTCGTGGGGAGTGGTACCATGAAAAAGTTGCAAAAGGTGATATTATTCACCTATGCTCCTTGACAGGTAGATTTATGACAGGCGTTGACGCACTTCCTGTACTCTTGCATTCCGCACCTTCTCAAAGTAGTGATGGTGACGACCTAGCATTGATCGTTCATCCTGACATGCTTGTGACTCCAACGTTAATTAGTGAAGCAGTCACATGTTCAAGGCGAGCCGTGCTTAAAGAAAGGTTGGGTTCTGCTGGATTATCCTGTAAGTGATTCCACGTTGTTGCTAGGTATATGCATTTCATTTCACAACTCACCTTGTTCTTTCCTATGCTTGAACACCCAACAGCAAAGGCTGCTTTGTTCGGTACAATGCGTCACGGCCTCTTTGAACGATGCATGACATCGCATGATTTTAGTCTAGAATCCGCAACAAAATTTACTCGAAGTGTGGTCAGAGAATTCTCGGATTCGTTAGTCGGGTGCGGAGTCACAGATAAAGAAGCACAGACTGAAGTTCTTCGGGTTCTTCCCCAACTGAAGAGATTTTCTCACGAGTTTACCGCTTTCGATACAAAGTCTAACGGGAATCGTTCCAAATTACAAGGACTTGGAGCACATGCAGGCATTGATTTCATGGCTCGATCTGTTCAAGGTACCGAAGAATCAGCTATATCTCCTGAGCTCGGCTTGAAAGGCAACATTGACGTAACAGTTGAGGCCGAAACTATGGACTTACATACTGAGCGAGTGTCCCAGCCGAGACATAGTGGAAACTCAGTCAGGAAATCTCTGATGTGCATTGAATTAAAGACAGGGCACAATCAAAATCCCCAAAATGCTCACATGGGGCAGTTGGCTCTCTACACTATAATGTTGCAAGTACAGGAGGGATCAAAAATAGTTAATCAAACAAATTCCAATACAACCCAGACCCAAAGCATTGAGCATGTAACTGGAGCAGATGGTGGAATGCTGCTTTATCTGAATCAAAAAGGATACAACGCAGTGCATGTCGAACCAGGACTCAGCGATATTAAAAGTTTAATTGGTCAACGAAATGTTGTTGCAAATGAAACGAGGAAGGCTTCAAAGCCACGTGGTATCACACTGTTATACGAAGATGAAAACAAGACAAGAAATTCAGAAGATTACCGAGCTAGGTAAGATTCGTTACTCACACTTTTCTCGAGGCACCGCTAGGTATCAAGAATGCTTTCTAAATTCTTTTCTGTTGAATATGGCGCAAACTTTCTATTTTGACAGGTTGGAAGTGCACCCAGCTCCTCCTGCCGCGCTGCCCGATCTTATCACTTCGTCTCATTCCTGTGAGCGGTGTTACAGTAACCGCGAATGCATGATGTATGCTGGAGCTGAGCTACATATCGCCCCTCAATCGCCTGCACTTCCAGGCAGCATCAGCAAGACACACGGCCCGTTGCTACAGCATTTCACAGGGCATCTGAACGAAGGTGATATGGCATACTTTCGTGAATGGGATCGCTTAATTGATTTGGAAGCTGACGCATGCAATTTCAATACTCCAGAGGCATGGTTAGAGGGATCGATTGATCGGGAAAAAACATCTGGTAAATGCATGTCATCACTAATCTTCGATGACATAGGATCAACCTCAATAAATATCGCGCAAACTAGTGGGCTGGATGAGGCATCTTCTGCAGAAATGCTGGACTCAGTTGTTTTATTAAAATTCCATCGGGCCAATGATTCTGAACTTCAAACTCCTCTTTCGAGCCTAAAGATAGAACCTGGTAACCATGTCGTCCTCAGCACAGACACTACATCCTTTGAATTGACCTTGCAGTTTGAGAATACGTCGATCGCCGAAAATCCCAAAAAAGCAGCTAAACGCTTTTTTAGACATCGAATGCACGTGGTGCGAGGCCTGATGAAGAGTGCCACAGAAAATGCCGTTATTATTCAGTCATCTTGGAGAGACTTACAGCAAGTGAAGAAGCTTGTTCAAAAATATAAAGCAGTTTCAAGGGAGAAAAACAGCACCTTGGCTGTTTCACAAGAGCTGCATTTTCGTCTTGACAAAGACGAGGTTTCCACAGGAACAGGAACGCTTCGTCAAAATCTGATAAACTTGTTCACGTGTGATTCAGAACCATTTCTCTCTGAGAAGAAACCAATGCTCCACGTTCAATCCCAAAGCCAAATGAAGGACTCTCCTGGATCTGCAAATACAATTCCACTCCGAAGGAGAATGTCGTTCTTGAGAGATGTCATCATTCGACTTAGACAACCGGTTTTTGATACGAAATCTGTCAAATCAATGTTCAACTTCCTACCAGTTGATCCAACTGAACGACCAGCCTCCATTCCTGGTTGCGATTTCATGGATCTCGCTGCAGAATATGCAGAACTGAATCCGGATCAGAGGAATGCTGTTGAAAAGGTAAGGGATTTTGGGTATATTGGTTCTTTTTGTCATCTTGCTACTTGCTGATTTAACATTCTCTGCTGTGCCAGGTTATTTCCGCCAAGGACTATTCTTTGATTCAAGGATTGCCGGGTACTGGGAAGACATCAACAATTGCGTTTATAGTCCGATTACTTGCTGCCCGTGGCAAGAGAGTTCTCGTTTCAAGCTATACACACGCGGCCGTAGATAATGTGATGATGAAGTTAATGGATAAAGGTCTGGCATCGACCAGCAAAAACGGTTTATCGGCACTAGTTCGGGTTGGTAAAAGATCATCTTGCCACCCTGATGTACAATCAATTTTGGTTGATTCAATAGCTGTGGACCGAGAAAAATCAGCCAGTCAACTAGAGAGAACCAATGATTCTTTGGAAGGCACCCAAGAAAAGCCGACAGCAGAAAACCTGAGCTATGTAGTGTCTTCTGCACGAATTGTAGGGGTCACAACTCTCTCTGTCCCGCGATCTCCTCTTTTAATAGGGCAGCATTTTGACGTTGTGATAATCGACGAAGCAGGACAAATTAGTCAGCCAGCCATTCTTGGAGCCCTCATGGCTGCAGATTCTTTTGTACTTGTTGGTGATCATATGCAACTACCACCCTTAGTTACTAGTGCGGCTGCTGACGAAGGAGGTAAGTTGAATATGGTTTTGAAGCCAAACTATATAAACCCGAATCTTTCCTAACAAAACTGCTACTTTGGACTTTACTTTATAGGATATGGGATCTCTATGCTGAAGCGACTTGCTGACAAATTTCCTCGATCTGTAGCTCAGCTAGCTCTACAATATCGCATGCATGGCGATATATGTCAGTTATGCAACGACATCGTATATAAGGGATCCCTAAAATGCGCAAATGCAGATGTTCGATCTCGTCAGCTGAAGCTCGTTGGATTCCCATCAGCTCTGGTGACCTGTTCGATAGGGCAGCGGAGTCAGCTTGTGATGGGGTGGCTTCCAAAAGTCGTAGACCCGTCGAGGCCTGTTGTATTTGCCGACACTGATGATATTAGGTCAAAAACAGGCAGCAGTAATGTAATTGCAAAGGCTACGTCTGTGTCCGGAAAAGAATCTTCATTATTTCAGGGCTTAGAACGCTCGCTTGGAAACAGAAATAATGGGAATATCGTCAATGATACAGAGATAGCTTTAGTGCGATGCATTGTGCACGGCTTACTGGAATGCGGACTACAAGCGTCGTCAATTGGCGTGATATCTCCTTTCAGAGCTCAGGTAAGTTATTTTTCACTGTTATCGCTAAGGAGGCACAAATAATCATTTTGACTCACTTGTTCTCTTTTCCTCTTTAGCTACGTATGTTTGATGAATGCCAATATTTTCAAAGATGGAAGAAGTCTGGTCTTGAAT
The DNA here is from genome assembly GCA_014885115.2 of Asterionellopsis glacialis. Lineage (NCBI taxonomy): Eukaryota > Bacillariophyta > Plagiogrammaphyceae > Rhaphoneidales > Asterionellopsidaceae > Asterionellopsis > Asterionellopsis glacialis. The sequence continues at coordinate 9,285 of WKLE02004962.1, read as the reverse complement.
TCAGCACAATCGATAGGTACCAAGGAAGAGACAAGGAAGTTATAATTCTTTCCTTCGTTCGTAGCAACAGTAACGGACGATCCGGTCGCCTTCTTGATGACTTCCGACGTCTAAATGTCGCCGTTTCTAGGGCAAAACGAAAACTTATAATGGTAGGATCAATGAAGACGCTTTATACAGGCAGTCCCGCGCTTCGACCAGCATTAGATGGTATTAAGACGAGGAATTTTGTTGAAAAACTACGCGGGGATAGCCTGGATATGTATGATATATTTTAGAATAAGCACCTTTTAGAATTATCTCTATTAGAATAAGAGAACTTCATTCCGATTCCAGTTTTTCTTCGTAGTGAGCACTGCGAATGGTGTCGCTCTTGACAACCATTTGGCGCATAGCACGGGAAAGAGGTCCGAGTCCAAAGCCCGTGACACCGGCACTTATTCCAAGAACATTGCCATCAAAATTAATTCCGGCTTCTTCAGCTACGATTCCAAGGTCAAGCATGATAGATTCGCGTTCGTTATCATCAAGTAGGTCAAATTTATTCGCAACGACTAAGGCAGGTTTAGTCATCAAGTCTCCATCTCCATATTGCAGCAATTCGTCTGTCAAAGTTGCTAAATCTTCAACTGGATCACGACCATCAACACCAGCAGCATCAACAATAAACAGCAGAGTCTTTGTACGTTCTAGATGTCGAAGGAAGTCATGGCCACGCCCTCTCCCCTCGGAAGCCCCTGCAACTAGACCAGGAACATCTGCAGCAAGAACCTTAAAGCTATCGCGATATTCAATACAACCAAGTAAAGGGTGAAGGGTTGTAAATGGGTAGGGAGCAACCTCTGGTGTGGCTCGAGACATGGCACGTAACAGACTGGACTTTCCAGCATTGGGAAATCCAACTAATCCAACATCGGCAATGAGTTTTAGGTCTAGCTCTAGAAAAGCCACCTCACCCGGTTCACCCCTAGCCCGTTCCATCAAGTGAAGAGGATCCGGTTTGGGGCCGGATTTACTTGAATACGAACACGTCCCTCTACCACCCTTTCCGCCTCTCGCCACAAGAACATGAGCACCAGGTTTGTCCAAGTCTGCAATAAGTACTCTTTCTCTTTCCTGCCCATCCAGAAGTTCGTGCGTCGAACTTACAAGAAAGTCAGAATCTTCTGGTTCACCTTGTACTATGATATCTGGAGTACCCTCGGTATCATTCATGTTTAAAGGAATTTGATCAGTCCATGAATCCTCTGTTGGAAGCTGCATGTCGTTTTCAACGTCCACGTCAACATGATCTTCAGAACTGTCTATAATGTTAAATTTGTCAGAAATATCCTGGAGTTCTGCATGAGAGTCATCCAACGCCATCATACCTTGGTCGTAATACATCTGTGGAGGCTGGTCATTGTCTACCTCTAATTTTCTCACAACCTGTTCTTCTGGATCCCAAGTTTCGTCAAAATCTAGCACTCGATGGACAACAACACCACACGGTACTCTAAAGATGAAATTTTCACCAGCAGCCCCATTCATTTGATTGCTCGAGCCGTTTGCCCCGTCTCCTGCAGACGCATGCGGTCGTGAAAAATTAAGACTCGTTTCATTTGGATCTGCAACAAGCAAGACATGTCCACCCAGTCCACCATGTCCACCATCTAATTTAGAAAAGTTTTTTCGATTCAGTCTATTCATCGATAAGGATCCCTTCCCACCGGTACCTGCTTCAGCTCGTAATCGCATCCGATCAACAAACTTATAACTCGGTCGACCCTGTGATTTTTTCTTATCACGTCGTTTCTTATCTTCTTTCGATTGGACATGAGGGTTTACTTGAATGTAAATACTGCGGCGACTACTGCCATGTAGAGTACAGTTGTCAAGAAGAAAGAAACGCCCCCGTAAACTGTAATTGGGACTCCATTTATTCGTAGCAGACATAGAAGAAAAGCTATTTGTTGTAGCCCGAAAGGTCATTAATTTCTTGACCAGTGATTGCTTCTGACGTGAGCCACGGAACGCAGCTGACATTGGTAGCATAATTTTGAGTACGCTATGCGTTTTTCACCTTGAAGCAAAAACAAAATCTGCCAGAAATCCAATCAAATGTAACCCTGTGTTTGGTCAACGACAATGAATGATGCGATCTTTAGAATAGAATCTAAGGACAAACTGACTCTAACGATCGGATTGACATCTTCGGCAACACGAAAAGAAAACTGTGATTCTGTATTAGACTTTCGATTGATGAGGATCTTCATTCTGTGACTATGAACAGGTCTGTCATTTGACCAACTATACTTTACGACGAACAGACCTCAAACTTCAGGAAATCTGCCGAAGAAATCTTAAGTTTTTTTAACACAATGGATACTGGTGCACTGTATTGTCCCCTTAAAATTGTTCCCTTGTTCATTAGTCTTCGACTGCAACTCTGCAACTACAGGAGAAATCTCAAAACCTTTGTAAGATTTTATCTTTGGTTATAGACAATCAAGCAAAAGATCTTTTATAAATAGTAAACTTTTTATTTTAGTCTGACAGCATCGTTAACACCCAAATCCAAATTCTTTCCCTACGATCGACTTTTACTTCGCTCAGGCAGCGACACTAACCATAGCAGCCCGAATAAGTCTCTGGTCAAGAATGAAACCCTTTTGAAGTTCTTCACAAACAATTCCTTCTTCGTAATCTTCGGAAGGCCTTTGCATGACAGCTTGATGGACCTCGTAATCGAATTCTTTTCCAACAGTTTCAATCTCTGTTACACCAAGGTCTTTGAATACGTCAAGAATACTTTGATAAACACTCCTGTATGCAGCATCAATCTCCTTTTCAGATTCGGTTTCAGGTGTTACAATTCCAAATGCACGATCAAAGTTGTCCAAAACAGCAAGCATTTCTCTAGTAACTTGAATAACAGCATCTTCATCTCCAGCAGCACTTTGTTGAGTCATTCGATTGGAAATATTCTCGTACTATAGTCGTTTTTTTCAATTTCAGATGGAAAAATAAGAATAAGTGTGTCAGTAAGATTTCTTCGCCATTCTTCACAATTAAATGAATCATTCCGATTGGCACGTCCTTGACTACTACTCACCTCTTTGGAAAGAGCTTCAATTTGATCTCCCCATTCGGCCTTGCCTTCCTCGATTTGTTGATTGATTTCTACAAGTTCTTCCTCAGCCTTGGCAATATCAGATTTAAGAACATCAAGTTTCCGGGCAAGGAAAGCGGGGGAGCTCAGAATGTCACTTCCACCTTCGTCGGGAAGCATATGATCTTCACCAGCAGGGGTTGTTTCTTCTGTCGCGCTATCACCCTCTTCGGCACTTTCCGAGTATAAACAGGTGGAAGGACGACATCCAGCAAATGTAGATGGCTTGCCTACAGAGAAGGCATCCACAGAGGCAACGCCAAGAAAAGCAAAGAATGCAAGCTTTTGAACGAACATGGTCTACACAACTATGGCACTGTCAAGTGTTATGCAACAGATGCACAGAGAAGGACAAGTGTCGGTAGATGGGTGATGGATTTCTTCACTTTTCTCAGATCTCTGCGATGGGGATGATTCTACAGGTTTGCGAAATTTGGTATTTCGAAGATTCCATTGGATGCCATCCAATCATATATAATTAAGTTATCAAGTTCCCAAAATGGAACCTACGATGACGGACAGAAACAAATAAAAAATCACACGTGCGTCAGCTAATAATAATCTAATAATCTACGGGGCACTGGTACCGGAAGTGTGTGCATGAAACACGCTGGACCACTTCCTATCGTTATTAACTGTTTCATACGGCACAGACAGTGTTCTTACACTCTTCGAGGAAACACAATTTCTCTCCAGGTAGGACTAGCCTGCATTGATTTATTGAAGCACAATGTTCTTCTACATTCTTAAAACAAAAAGGTTTTTACAGTTTTGAACTTTTGAAATAATCTTCTTTAAAATGGTAAAGCTGCCCCCGACCAGTCATACAGTCCACCCGAATTTTCATCTCGGAGGGAATCGATAACGTCAAGCAATTGGCCAACTGTAAAGTCTACAGGGAACAATCTACCCTCCTGAACATTGCGCTGAAAGGGTTTGCTCAAATCAGTGTTAGTTGTTCCAGGATGAAGTGCGATCGCCCAAGTTCCTTGTCTTTTTAGTTCATGTGCCATAGTTCTGGTGGCTTGGTTCAATGCAGCCTTTGAAAATCTATAGCTATACCACCCACCTAATTCATTGTCCGAAATTGAACCGACTCTTGCACTCAAATTTGCTATCACTGATTTTGGGCGTGTTTCACTCTCATCCTTTCTGCGTGATTTACTTCTCATGAGAGGTGCTAATTCTTTTGATAACATCACTGGCCCTATGCAATTAATCGCCATGGTTTCTTCAACCCAGTCTCGATCCATTTTCGATAACGATCTCTCCGGGCCTGGAGTGGTAACACCATCACCCAGAATTCCAGCAACATTCAGCAATACATCTACGCGGCCGTGCTTTTCTTTAATAGCTGCTCCAGCATTCTCAATAGATTGTTGATCTGCTACATCAAGTTGGATTATATCAACTCGATCCGAGGAGCCAACCATACTAGCAAGATCGGAGGCAGTGCTAGGGGATCTACAGCATGCAACAATTTTCCCCTGAACATTTTCATACAAAAAGAATTATACTTATCAGAGAGATTCATTCATGTTTAATTTTTCAAATAATTTAACGCTGTCTGATTATTTACCTGGGTTCGGTTCATCAAACTCCTTACAAATTCTTTCCCAATTCCTCGCGACGCCCCTGTCACAACAAAGACAGCATGAGGGTCGTTATTTCGTTTAAAAGATTCAGAATTTTGACTCTTCGCAATTGTGAAATCGATATCAGTAAAGATTGGAACACCTTTGGAGGAAGGAGGCACAGGTGGAGTGAAGGATGAAGATGAGGCAAGGTGACGTCTTGTGGATGTCATAAAATTTGAAGTTACCTCGCGACTACCCAAAAAGACTCCTGAAAACCCGCCAACTTCACCACAATAACGAAAGGCGAAAGCCGCACACGTTGTTCTCTTCAATGCAGTGCCAAGATGCGTCATATTCTTTAACATAGATTGCAATATTTTATTGTCTTCACTTTGTAACGTCAATTCTCCCGAAACATGTTATAAAGCTACCCTCATTGTGTGTATCTTGAATTTCAATTTGACACAGTTCGGATGCAAAACAAAAAATTCTTCAGATCAATGAGTCAGTGTCTGTCCATCTATCACACATTCTTATTTAATCCCCCCTCATCGTTCTGGAGGGTAAGCAGGATTTCCAGTACTTGGTACCATGGGTAGAAAATTGCTGTTATCGTAGCGTAGAAACATGGTTCGGCGGATCCTGCCTTTTTGACATGTCTTGATATGTTGTAATCCTACTTTTGCCGATTTGAGATTCCACCGAAACCAACACAACATGATCTACAAGTAGGATACTCTGGGGATAAGACTACAAGTAGGTCAGTGACAACACACCACTGGGCCTGGGACTACGACAAAAGATCGCCAAACTTTGAAATCTCACTAAACTTCCATTACTGTGACGTTCAAAATATATATATCTAACGTGGTTTTCAATGAAAGTACCCATCGTGGGTTGGAAATAGATTTACCAAAATAATTGACTCCAAATATGCCATACCCGACTGATAATCCAACGAGCAAACATGATTTAGTCCTAGTGGGACCCAAGCTGAACGGTACGGATGCCTCGTTAACCTCAAGTAAGATGTTTTCAAGCACAACAGAACTATTTCAAGAACTTGAAAGTGGAGGTGTTCCTAGAGCCTCTAAACTGAGTTCGGTGTACACATATCCAGATGGTCCCCAGATACCCGGGCCACTTAGTCGCGCACTTATAATCGTCGGCTTTGCTGATACTTCCCTTAGGTAAGGCAGAACAGGGAAAATCAATTCATAACGTTGTTTGTTGCCATCAATCCCTCGTTACATTGACACACTAACATGTGATATTTGTTTGCGATAAACTTTGGCAGTCTTGTTCGAAAGTTGACATCTGACGACGACATACCGTCAGCTTTTCATCAGTGCACTCTCGGGGTTAAAAGAGCGGACTCTTCATACGGAGCTCAGTTAGATAAAAAAAATTTAGACAATTCTCACCAATTTGCTGATTTAATGAAGTTGCTTCGTAGAGAAAGCGCGGTTGCCATCACAGGGTTGGATAAGCATGGACGGTTCGCTATCATCCGTCCTCATGAACAGGAAGACTTTTCTAGTAGCGACTATTGCTCTGATGATTTTGCTGCAACTTGCTATGTAGGCGACAAAGACGACGTTAAACGATCTTTGACACAGATTGTTTCTGCAACCCAAGCTGAACAAAGTGAACAGACGAGTGAAACAAATGGGGATTTATGGCAGCCACCTGGTGATGCCGAAGAGGTCGGGGGTGGCTCAGCAGAGCAAGACTCTGGAGGGGGCGGTTTATGGCAACCTCCTGGAGGTGATGACGTATCTTCGGGTGGGTTGTTCGATAATGCCGGTAGTGGTGGAGACAACGGCTTCAACTCTTGGGATGCACCGTCAGGGGCAGCAGAAGAATCGACATCGACTGGTGAAAAAAGAAAGCGATCCGAATCTGAGGGGGATGATAACACTTTTCATGCTGATACTGGAGCAGCTGCTGCAGATAAATTTTACTCTGGTCTAACTCGAACTCTGGACACTCGAGCAGACTCGAGTCTTTATCATATGAGAGCATTTAATGGTTGGGTGAAAGCGACTCAAATTGCAGAGCTGGACCCAAAGACAAAATCATCCGGAAGAAAGAAAGGAGGTAGCCCGCTTCGTATCTTAGACTTGGCATGTGGTAAAGGTGGCGATTTAGGCAAATGGGTCTTGCACTTTCGGGGAATCGAGAACTATGTTGGTATCGACGTTGCTAGGGGATCACTTGCTGATGCTGCTGTACGAGCTAGGAAGATGAGAAATAAATTGAAGCGGTGTACATTCACTTGTGCTGACTTGGGTGCAGATGTCCCTGGGAGACTTAAATCTCCAAAACACAAACAAATGCAAAAGCTGCTCTCGTGGTCACTCCAAGGAGAATCGGAATATGAATCGGGTGATCCTCATTTTGAAAACATTCGTGGAGGAGGGATATCTGAAGATGACAAGTTTGATGTTGTATCGATTCAATTTGCAATTCATTATATGATGTCTTCACGCCAAAGGGCTAGAAGATTTTTTCAAACTGTAAGCCAGCTTTTAGAGATTGGAGGGAACTTAATAGCAACAACAATTGACGCACGGGTTATCATGGATAAAATGATGGGGCTTGGATTGGACTTTTACAACTTGGATGGCGATGAAAAAGCTGAATCTGACGAAGTCGTAGTGTCTGCGGGTGAAGGGGCATGCCGAATTAAATTTGAACGCAAAATGGTGAAAAAAATCTTTACCGAAAGTTCTAACCCAGAAGATTTGTATGGATTACAGTACACGTTCACGCTTGTTGAGGGATCTGACCACGCATCTGGTGTTGGGGACGCCGTAAATTTACCGGAGTGGCTGACTCCAATCCCAGCGTTGTCTGAACTTGCTTCCGAAGCTGGCTTAGAGGTTGAATATGCGCAGAATTTCCATGAATTTTATGATGAACGACGAGATCCTGCTGCACACCCTAATGCTCACAATGCTTTGTACAATATGAAAGTGCTGAACAGAAATGGCTCAATCTCAACGGACGAATGGGGGATCAGCAGATTGTATGCCGCACTGAAATTCAGGAAGGTAAGAGAATCACAGGTATCATTAGATGAAGACGATAATGGCAAGGATGAAGAAACGGCTGATCCACCGGTCGATCCAGCTAAACGTGCAAAATTATTACCCATGGCAATGATGAGAGCGAAAAAGACCCTCGGTGCTGAGAAATGGCAAGTATTAGATTCAGATGAAAAGAAGAAGTTGATTGAAAGAGAATTAGATAAACTGCTCTAATATTGAAGAACATTAATTTCTGACAAAAAAAACGTGGGCAAACTTTTCACTGGTACCCAAGCAAATTCGGGAACAAGTTTCAATTTCGGTGTGTCCACCATACACGGAGAGTTCTATTGATACATGAATTATTGATATGCTCAAACTGCTGTTGGGTGGGCGTAGGATTTTGTAGGTGGGATAGCAGTTCTTCTTATGGGGTCAGTTTTTGAGATAAAAGCCTTAGTAGTGAATCGATCAAAACACATGACTCCCAGTAAAAAATAAGCCACCGCACAACCACCAAGAAAGAAGGATGTTACCGTCTGAAACATCACGGTACTTCCAGGAATTTCTTTAGATACATTTCGATCGTAAGTGTACGTATCATCATCGTCTCCGGTGAAGTAATTTGATTTTCCTCCATTGTGATTTTGATGCAAATTCGGAGAGTTTGTCATGATTGAAATTAGAAATAGAAGAAGTCCTCGACACATAAACGGCTTGAGCCCTGCGAAATATCTCATCACCGTACTGACATCTAGCTCTGCAGCAATGGCAAGACCCAAAAGAATTAGACCATAAAATCGAAGGATGATATCTCTCGAGCCACCTGTTTTCGCATTAACCTCATTAGTCACGAAGAAAATGGCGTATATAAGATACATCAAATCTGACATGACCGTAAGTGCCAAGAATACGCATGTAAGTGCCTTCAAAATTCGAAGCATAATGAGCATCGTTCGTGGTTTGAAAACTGTACCGACGTTGAGGGCAACCAATCTGGTCAACTTTGCCCACGACGAGTCGTCATTTTCGTCCAAGTCAAGATACTCCGAGTTGAGTCTTTCATTCAGCTTTCCCTCTGATGTTCCATTGCCGTTGCTTGTTATCTTTGCAGGTTCGTGCTGGATTATACCATCGCTGTTGTCATCATACACTGCATTACTCATGGTGAAAAGACTTCCGACATTCACAGTTTTTGCAGTAACGAAATTATTTGATGTGAATCAAGCAACAGTTTTTAGTTGTCCTGTGATCCTTGTCGTTGGACGTACGAACACAAACGTGCCTAATAATATGATGAAATAATCGTTTTCGTATATAATATTATTGAGGTCAAAAATTTAAATTTTTGTCAATATCTGGCCGCCGCAGCATTGGCGAGGGTTTTTGCAGAAGCGTCGCTCAAAAGTCCATTTCCAGAATGCTAGAAAACTAGCTGATATAATTGTACCAGGGAGTCCATTCACAATCAGCCGTAGGGGCCCGAGGTCAGTTCGCCGGCTGGCTCGTTTTCACTTTACTAGCG